>CAUYLG010056490.1:0-37614 GCA_963573385.1 Cacajao melanocephalus
ATAGCATGGGAAGAAATGCCAGATATAGGTGAAGGGGAGGAAAGCAGCAAATCACACTGCCATGTGTGTACCTATGCAACAATCTTGCATGTTCTTCACATGTACCCCAAAACCTAAAATACAATAAAAATTAAAAAAAAATGTTAAACACCAAAGACACAGTCCCTGCCTAATCATGCTAAAAATCTAGTTTTCAGACATTAAGAAACAGAATACTTTTATTTAAATGAAATGTATACACAGTCCCAATATTTAAAAGAGATGAATGCAAAATACTTTAATTGAAATGGAAGCAGTGAATCCTGTTCACTGACGCCCAACCCCCAATATTTTCTTCTGGCGACACACACACACACACACACACACACACGGGACATAAAGAATCATCAAAAAATTAGGGATTTAAAAATTCTTGTTTTTATTAAAGGACTACATGATGTTTAACATAATTTCTAATTTTCAGATTTGATAATAAAGTTGTTACATGTATTTGTGACATGCTCAACTCAGTCTCATTTATTTTGAATTAAATGTTCATTCTCTAAAGATATCAAAATATATTTACATTTTAGTTCATTTCTTTGATCACATTCTTTGACCACAATTAATAAAATCTTAAGCAAATTAACCATAAAAAATATTTGTTGATGTTTTTAAAGATTGCATAGTAAATCTAAACCATTTTGATTTCTTAATGATAAAAAATTTGGAGAAAGCTAATTTGGAAATCACAATTTTAGCAATAAATGTTAGTTCTATGTAGAGAAGAAATCTGTGGGTAATTGGTCCATTATGTTTAATAAAAAAAACTTTATGGAGGCACAGGATAAATTATAGTGAAATTTAATATTCTAATTAATGGATGTGTCTTATATTTGTTTATTTGACAACAACAAAAAAGGAAATGAGTTACTGTTTTTTTATAATGTGTAGGCATTCATAATTCTTATGTCCTTTTCCTATTTTCCCTTTCTTACATCAGAGGAAATGCTATAATCTTCACATTTCAGAGCTTAGGTCAGGACCTAGGCAGGAAAGCAAAATTATTTGAATAAATAACAGGTTGCCACCAAATGTCACTATGGAAACTCAAGAATGAATGTTTCCATAGAAACTCTAAGCCTCCCTACTATACTTATAATGGTATCTATTTGTGGTAATACTAATTTTTGTTGTTTTTTTTGTCATATATAACAAAAATAAGAGGTACCCGTGATAGAAGAGTTGAGACCATAAATGTTTCATAAGTATGACCTAAGGAGAATCTATTCATTCATCCAGCCAGTTATCTATCTGTGCTTGTATTCAATAAATATTGTCTCCTTGTTTTGCCAGTTACTATTCTATGTCCCTGGGATACAGCAGTAAATAAGAAAGATAAAACTTCTAAGCCCAGAAAACTTTGGTATTTGTGAGAGTAACTGAAAAATAGAATGACATCCAACATAATTCAATTGTCTAGTTTCACATAGGGCTAAGATTTAATGACACAATTTTGGGTACATTAAGTCTGCACTCAAACCATTTTAAATTTTTTCCAGCATCTCCATCAAACTAACCTATTTACCCTAATTACTTACATAAGTACCTACCTACTCCTCAATACCAGGGCTGTTTGTTAGAAATATCATTTTCTTTCCTCTTTTCCAAGTGCCCCTAATGTTGTTATATGTTAATATTTATTTACCCTATTTTCTGAAATAATATTGCTGTTTGGTTGACTTTTCACTAGAATGTGAAGTTTGAGTTGAGTGGGGATATGGGATCCCAGGGATAATAAGGAGGAATGCTATACTTTTATGGCTGGCTCTAGGACGTTTGCTGGAAAAATAGAGAATAATGTTAAGAATTGTCCTTGACTGCAATAATTATTACTGTGTTTCAAGTGCAACTTGTGTAGGTGTTAGAGGAATATGTGTGGATTTAGTATAACAACCCAGGAAATTTTCAATAGAAAGGGGTAATATCTTAGAATTTATTCTTTTCCTTTTCTATGTGTAAAAATAATAGTTAACACTTATTTAGCGCTTGCAATGTTTCAGGCGTGTTTAAGTGATTTATAGGTATTAATTAATTTGTTTTCACAATATCCCTAAAAAGTAGGTCCTTTTGATTTCTATTTTACTGCAGAGGAAAATTAGGCATAGAGTTGCTAAAGGTCATGTAGATATTAAATGGCAAAGTGATAACCAAATCCAGGCATATTGGCTTGAAAATCTTTGTTCTAATGGCTGTGTATACTACTTCTCTCCCTCTAAAATTAAAAAAGAAAAGGGTAGAAGAAAAATGAAAAGGAACAATTTCACTCTGCGTGAAACACTTCAAATGCATTTTCTGATTTAATGCTCATAATAATATTATGTTTATTTTACTATTCTTATTTTTAAAGTTAGAGAACTGAAACTTGGAAATGTCACATCATTTTCCTAAAGAGACATTGCTAAAAGTTGGAAGAATTAGCATTAAAAGTCATGATCGCAGTCTGATCTTACTCATCATTGTATCTCTCTAGCTTGGAATCACAACAAATTGAGAAAAGATGTTTTTTTTTTTCTTCTTATATATCATCCCCTTCATCTGCATTTTCTGCCTAGCCCAGGAACTCCTTCCTTATTGATATATGTATAAAGTGAGTTATGGATCTAATAACAAACTAGGCTAATGATTGTTTTTCTTGAAGTTATCTAAGTGGAAAACGTGATACCATATACCTTTCTCTCAAAGAAGCATGTTTTGATCACCTGTGTCATAGCATTTAAACTACAGGCCATTGACTAATTCCAGTCCTATGCTTAGTGTTGATAACTGTAGGTCTTTGTCATAAGCCATTTATATGAGCCAGGAGGCAAATTTTACTTGTATATTTTGCAAGGACACATTATGGTTAATTGAATCTACATGATTAAAATTAAAGATAGGTTATCTTAAGAACTCTGTTTGACAGTCATAAAGAAATAAAATAAACAGAGATTGCCAAAAAGTTAACTTTCATTCATATCTGTTAAATGCACAGTCAATTATTGTATAGTCACAAGACATTTCTTCTGTGACTTCTTGGACACAAGAAAATAAACTCGTAAAGAAAACTTGAACTGGGGTTCAGCTTTTACTACTCATAACTAAGTAAAGTTGAGTATGCTTCAAAGAAAAAAAAGAAAAAGAAAACAAATGCCTTCTGTATATTAAAATGTGTTTTTAATCTCACTAATTTCTGAAGGTGTATTAATAGTAAAATTCTGAAATTGTACTCTCTCTCACACACACATACACACACATGCAAGAAGATACATTAACACACAAATACAAGAAGATACATGAACACACAAATACTGCTCTGCTATTCTATAAAGCAATTATATGTACTCCAAAGGCCTAAACTCTTATTTGAATTTTACAGGTTTACCATTGGAACATGAAGCTTTATCTAACTGACAATATACAAGAGCCTCCTTGCTCTACAAAGGTTACTTTTAAAATAGAACTAACATTTGGGCAGATATTCTGTTTTTCTCCAGCATCATGCATTGAATTTCCAAGAGCAAGAACTGTTTTTTAAGTTATTCTCAACACCATCATTTACTGGCACACCATAATCCTTCTATATTACTCAAGACAAATCATTTCCAGACGTGTCTAATAAGAGAGAGTCACCCATTCATAATAGTTACAAAACCTATTGATATTTTGACATTTTATTTTCATTACTTGTGAATATGCCCTCCACTAACTGAGCAAGGCCACCTCCGACCACAAAGGTTAACTTGTTTTTCTTGAAATAGAGTTAATGTAGCCTATGAACTCATGATTCATATTTGTGAAAGACAGAGATTGAAAGAGGCTGGTCACAACTAAGTGTGATGAGAGAGGCAACTATGTCATCAAGGCCACAGTTCGCAACTCGCTTCTGGAGGCAGTGAGGTAATTTTAATGCAGATAATGTAATTGTAGAAAGAAATGTTTTTCTGACCTCCTTTGTTCATGGCAGTGGATACATTTGGGATTCTCAAAGGGATTCTCAAGCTGTAGGAAGCACTCTGAATAGCAATTTCTGGAAATCTTTAGAGAATTAAGAATCTCTAAGACATATCAAAGCACATGCATTTATTGTATCTATGAAATTTTACAATATATTCAACATACCTGACAATCAGTATTTATAACTTTTTACTATGTGTCTCTGTTTGCATTTACTGATTATTTGTCTTCTTATTCACTAAACTTATATCTCAATGACATTTTACAGTTTCTAAAAATGAAAATACACTCTTATAAGTAAGAATTTGCTATCTGTAAAGGACATCAAAGACCCCAAAGCAGCTATAGTTGTCCCACACTTTTTTAAAATTAAAAAAAAATACCAGTGTCATTGGAATAGATGCATAGTTGACTAAGAAAACTACTTTAAGGAAGTAACAAATTTGTACTTCAAATTTCTAAAAATTGTGTGAAGAATTTGACCACATTACCTTAAATCTTAGCTTGTCTTAGCTGGATTCATCCTCAGTCAGTTTATCAGCCTTTCTCTGAAAGTTACTTCAATTCCGTGGATATTCTCTTGTTAATAATCAAAAGATAACTCTGAAGCATGCCTTCCTAATGCTGGTAATTGCTTGTTCTGCTCATGACTGAACTTTGTATTCTTGAATTTTTAATCTGGTTTTGCAGCCTTATTTTTTATATTTGAAATGATGAACGCTGGGGAAAAAGTGACCTGTATGACCATAAGCGTAAACTGTAAAATCCTAAAATTGCTTTTAAATCATCATATTTCAGACTACAGGTCTGATTCAGCACCTAGCTGTCAAGGGAAGTTGACTGTGGCCTGTAAGCATCATTGGTATGGAAGGTTTCTCTTATCTGGAGTGCAGTACTGTGGAAATACTGCTTCATTACTTTGCCGGAATATATAGAAATCAATGTTCGTATCCCAAGCAAGAGGAAAAATACTCTTCCTTGAAAGTACTAAATTTTCATCCATACATGTGGCTTTGTATGTGGAGCACAGATCAGAGTCTTTATCATAATTATTTATCTTCTTTAAACTAACTGATAAGTTCCTGAATATAAGGTGTTTGCAACAATTCATCACACAGGTTTTCTATCACTAGTCTCACATTCTACAAATAAATACCA
This sequence comes from Cacajao melanocephalus, assembly GCA_963573385.1. Lineage (NCBI taxonomy): Eukaryota > Metazoa > Chordata > Mammalia > Primates > Pitheciidae > Cacajao > Cacajao melanocephalus. The sequence goes on from CAUYLG010056490.1 coordinate 5,134, forward strand.
ATTCTTTTGGAGAGGAAAATTCATGACAGCATTTACTTATTGTTATTTTCTGTGAAAGTAAGAATGAGTAACTATCAGAAGCATTCCTAATGGGAAACATTAGGATAATAGTGAATTTTAGGACACATTTACAGTGAACAACTGTATAATTAAAATTTTAAACTTTTTCTTCAATAATTATGAATTTGATAACTCATTCACTTATAGATGTCTCTTGAGAATAACTTGAAGCTATTATGAATGCTCTATTCTCTAGCAAAGTGAGAGTAATCCCTGAAAGCAGCTTTAAAGAAAGAAGACTGGAGCATAGGAACACAGGCATCTAGTGGTGGATGAATGGATTTAGGGTTGAGAAAAGTTAAAATCAGTATATATGTTTTTTAGACTTTCTGAGGTTAATGTAATTTTTGCATGTACAGTTGTCTATATAACCCTCCTTTCCCTTACTGTATACTAAAACATGATAAGTGGAATGCACTATGCATATTATTTCCATGGGTGGCCACATAAATAATTTTTGTGTTTTTCTGTTGGTTAGAAGCCAGAATGGGAAAGTAGCCACCATCTTCTTGAGAGTGCATTTCTCTGCTTTTCTCAGAGGATGCTGCCTGAGCAGGCTGTAGTTGCTGAGAGTTTCCTGGGATCTGGCAGACTGTGTGTCTAAAGGGTGCCACCCTGGAAGCTACATTAACTCCTTCAAACCTTTTGGGTATTATTTAGTACAATTTAGGACTAGTCTTAGCAAATTCCAAACTGGTGAATTACTCTTCATGATACACTAGAGACTTGAAAGAGTTAACACAGACGTGTCTCCCGAACAGGAGAGCAGCTGGCACCCCGGCAGAAGCTGGCTCAGCATATGCAAGTAGTGGGTTCCAGGGCAGGACAGAGCAGCCTGGACCCTTTTTGAGCACAGAGTGATTGTGGCAGGCTTCCTCACATTCCCTCCATTGTGCCTTGGAAGCATGTTTTACCAAATGATTACTTTGGTGTCCAATAGAATTATTGGAGTTTCCATTTATTTAGAAATGGATGAGACACTGTCAACAGTCTGTATCTGTGATTCAGAAAAGAAGATTATTTCCATCTTTAAACAAAATCCAGTGTATTTTGAATCTTAATTCAAAGCATTGTATTATTCGTTGCTAGAACTGCCATTAAAAAAATCTCACAGAATGGCTTAAACAACAGAAATGTATTGCTTCATGGTTCTGAGGCTAGAAGGTCAAAGTTAAGGTCATCAGGGTTGGTTCCCCTTGAGAGCTGTGAGGGGGAAAACCTGTTCCAAATCCATCTCCTGCCTGTCATATATTGCTGGCAGTTTTTGCTGTTCCTTGACTTGTAGAAATCTCACACATATCATTGCCTTCGTGGTCACCTGGCATCCCTCCTGTGTGTACACATGCCTCCAAATTTCCCATTTTTTATGACACCAATTATATTGGATTAGATCCCACTCTAATAATTTCATTTTCATTTGATTGTCTCTATGAAGATCCTATCTCCAAATAAAATCAAATCCTGAAATACCAGGGGTTAGAACTTCGACATATGAATTTTGAGGACACAATGCAATCCATGACAGCCTTAATTAAAGATCATGCTGGGTTGGCTGATGTTATGATTTGAAGTCACTTTGTCAGTGTCCTCAAAACATCAACATTCTGTTTTCAAGTCAGGGGCACAACCTCAAATTGTCTACATGGACCTGGCAAGTGGCTCAGATAAACCAGATGTAAGAAAGTAAAACAAAAAACATTAACGAACTGCACCATCTTTATTAAATGAGAGTTGCCATTTGTTCTCAGGAGATTTAATTAAAGCAGCCAAAGGGTAGCTGGTAAACTGCAGAAGGTATCTTCCATTTCACCTTTATTTTATTTTTTCATTATTTGTAAATGTGGATTAAGTGTTGTTTGATCTTTTGAAGTTTTAAGGGATGCTAAAAATTGATATTATAATGTATTATATGACCTACTTTTAAAAAGTAATGTTTGCATCTATTGCATACCTTGAAAATATATAGCACAGGACAAAATAAAGTAAAACAAACTGCACCTGTAGGCCAGATCCGACTCACGGTGACGGCCTGCGTGAGGTCAGTGATTTCTGCTTCAAAGCGCCTTCTAAAATCTGAGTTCATCTGTGGGTATGCATCACATAAGTAAGTACTAAGAGACAGCATGGGAGAGTAGTAACTAATATGGAATCTTGAGTCCTACTGAGTTTAAACCTGGACATCATTACTTGCTAGCTGTTGTGATCTTAGATTGTTACTTAAGTCCTCTGAGTCTCAGTTTCCATGTCTAAAAAGAGAGAAAATGAAGACAATAATAATATTAATAATAATAATTTCAACCTCACAGTTTTCTTCTGAAGAAGAGACATTAACCATCCTTTTATGGTGGCAAGCACACAGCAAGTACTCTATTAATACAAGAATTATACTATATAAAGCAACATTGTTTTATCTGAGTCATCATTATTTAAAATCCTTAGGTTGTAATGTTTCATAAGAATAATGTAGTCAAAATATCTATCTATCTATCTAGATGTATACTTGTGGGTGTGTGTTTCTCAATCATTGATAACGTTCGTCTGTTTTTATTTTATATATATATATATATATGTATATATATATATATATATATATTTTTTTTTTTTTTTTTGAGACAGAGTCTTGCTCTTGTTGCCCAGGCTGGAGTGCAATGGCATGATCTCTGCTCACTGCAACTCCGCCTCCCAGGCTAAAGTGATTCTCCTGCCTCAGACTTCCAGGTAGCTGGGATTACAAGTGTCTCCCACCATGCCCAGCTAATTTTTGTATTTTTAATAGAGATGCAGTTTCACCATGTTGGCCAGGCTGGTTTCGAACTCCTTGACCTCAAATGATCTGTCTACCTCAGCCTCTCAAAGTGCTAGGAGTACAGGTGTGAGCCACTGCGCCTGGCCAGATTAGTCTTTTTTTTTTTAGTATTGTATTGGTTAACAGGAGTAGTCACATATACCCAATCATTATGGCATGTCTTCATAAGTTGTTCTTGTTTATGAGATATTGTAAACCATCCCATAATATAATTTAAATATACAAATTGACTGCAATTAAAACATAATTTTAAGCAAATGAAAGATTTCATGAAGTCAATATGAGTGATTTTGATAAATGAGAATATGGAATAGTTCAATCAGTTGACTACAAAAGAATAGAAAATTGGCAAGTAGAATTGTTTCTTCAATTGAAACTAATTTGTATGTCGGAGGGACAAACAGAATTCCTTGGGGAAATTGATAACATGCATCAATACTTTTTAAAAAATGACCCTCTTTATGACTGGACTGGGTATTATGGGAATTACAATTCAAGATGAGATTTGGGTGGGGACACAGCCAAACCTTATCATTCTGTCCATACCCCTCACCAAATCTCATATCCTCACATTCAAAACACAATCATGCCTTCCCAACAGTCCCCCACAATCTTAACTCATTTCAGCATTAACTCAAAAATCCAAGTCCAAAGTTTTATCTGATAAAAGATAAGTCCCTTCCACTTATGAGCCTGTAAAATCAAAAGCAAGTTAGTTACTTTTTATAGACAATGGGGGTACAGGCATTGGGTAACTACACCCATTCCAAATGGAAGAAATTGGCTAAAACAAAGGGGCTACAGGCCCCATGCAAGACCAAAATCCAATAGGGCAATCATTAAATCTTAAAGCTTGGAAATAATCTCCTTTGACATCATGTCTCACATTCAGGTCATGCTGATGTAAAAGGTGGGCTCCCAGGACCTTGGGCAGCTTCACCCCTGTGGCTTTGCAGTGTACATCCCCCCCTCCTGACTGCTTTCATGGGCTGGCATTGAGTGCCTGGGGCTTTTTCAGGTGCACAGTGCAAGCTCTCAGTGAATCTACAGTTCTGGAGTCTGGAGAATGGTGGCCCTCTTCTCACACTTCTATTAGGCAGTGCCCCAGTATAAACTCTGTGTGGGGGCTGCAACCCCACATTTCTCTTCTGTATTGTCCTAGCAGATGTTCTCCATGAGGGCTATTTAATAAATGGTGTTGAGGAAACTGGCTAGCCATATGCAGAAAACAGAAACTGGACCCCTTTCTTACACCTTATACAAAAATTAACTCAAGATGGATTAAAGACTTACATGTAAAACCCCAAACCATAAAACCCTAGAAGACAACCTAAGCAATACCATTCAGGACACAGGCATAGGCACAGACTTCATGACTTAAACACCAAAAGCAATTGCAACAAAAGCCAGAATTGACAGATGAAATCTAATAAAACTAAAGAGCTTTTGCACAGCAAAATAAACTATCATCAGAGTGAATAGGCAATCTGCAGAATGTGAGAAAATTTTTGCAATCTACCCATCTGACAAAGGTCTAATATCCAGAATCCACAAGGAACTTAAACAAATTTACAAGAAAAAACAACCCCATCAAAAAGTGGGCAAAGGATATGAACAGACACTTCTTCCCAAAAGAAGACATTTATGTGGCCAAAAAGCATATGAACAAAAGCTCATTATCACTGGTCAGTAGAGAAATGTAAATCAAAACCACAGTGAGATACCATCTCACGCCAGTTAGAATGGTGACCATTAAAAAGTCAGGAAACAAGAGATGCTGGCAAGGATGTTGAGAAATAAGAACACTTTCACATTGTTGTGGGAGTGTAAATTAGTTCAACCATTGTGGAAGAGAATGTGGTGATTCCTCAAGGATCTAGAACCTTTTGTATCGTTTGACCCAGCAATCCCATTACTGGGTATAACCTGAAGGATTATGAATCATTCTGCTATAAAGACACATGCACATGTATGTTTATCACAGCACTATTTACAATAGAAAAGACTTGGAACCAACTCAAATGCCCAGAAATGATAGACTGGATAAAGAAAATGTGGCACATATATGCCATGGAATACTATGCAGCCATAAAAAAGAATGAGTTCATGTCGTTTGCAGGGACATGAATGAAGCTGGAAGCCATAATTCTCAGCAAACTAACACAGGAACAGAAAACCAAACACTGCATGTTCTCACTCATCACACTGGGGCCTGTTGGGGGGTGGGGGACAAGGGGAGGGAGAGCATTAGGACAAATACCTAAAGCACATGGTACTTAGAGCCTAAGTATGTGGGGTTTAGATAATGGGTTGATGGGTGCAGCAAACCACCATGTCACATATATACCTACGTAACAAACCTGCACGTTCGCACATGTATCCAAGAACTTAAAGTAAAATAAAAAAAAAAGACAATGATTGTAGGCTTTTAAAAGATAAGCTGATAAAGAAACCTGCTTATGGAGATATTTTAAGTTTTTGGTACTGTACCATATGTTTATTATGTCTATGTTATTGCTCAATTATTTTTAAATTTAAAAAAGTTTTAAATATTAAATAGGAAAAAGTAAAAATAATAAAAGTAACATGCCAACATGCTCAACACTCATACCTAACAGACACATGACCATATTTGCCCTTGACTGACTTTTTTCTCAGAAATTCATATTTATCATACAGCTTAAAGGATGCTCTCTTTACTTTTCACCACCTCATTGCACAGAAGTGTCCCCATGCTAAAATATTATGCTCTTAGGTATTTGTATCAGTTTCCTAGGACTTCCAAGGCAAATTACCGAACACTGAGTGATTCAAACAACAAAAATGTATTCTTTCACAGTTCAGGAGGGCTGAACTACAAAATCAAGGTGTCAGCAGAGTTGGTTTCTTTTGGCGGCTGTGAGCAAATGTCTGTCCTATGCCTCTCTGTAAACTCCTGGTGGTTAACATCATCCCTTGGTATTACCTTGGCTTGTAGATGCCAAGGACTTGAGATTGAGATCACATCAATCTCTGCCTCTGACATCACATGGCCATCACCCTCATGTGTCCCTATCTCTGTGTCTTCCCATGATCTTCTGGTAAGGACACTCGACATGGATTAGGAACCACCCCAATTCAGTATGACCTCATCTTAAGTAAGTACAATTGAGATGACCCTATTTTCAAGTAAGGTCACATTCTGAGGTTCTGGATGAACACGAATTTGTGGGGACACTATTTAACCCAGTAGAACATGTTTTAAATTTCCTTCAATAGATAGGTGTATAATTATTAACAATTCATAATATAAAATTAATGTGATTTCAAGTTTACTTAAATGTCATTTTGCAAAATTTTTGCTGTTGTATTTTAACAATTTAGCAAGTAGATATGTGTATATCAGTTTCATGAATTTCAATTAATATATGTCATTTTCTAAATAAAATAGGTTATTAATCTATTCTTTTATTAATGAAAGTATAATTTCCAAGTTTTGCCCCTACAAACAATACTGCAAAAATGCTCATTCACATTTTACTTTATGCATGGGTAAAAAGTCTCTAGGTTAAATACCTAAGACAAAAATAGGGGGGGTCAGAAGGTAAACAAATTCTGTCTTTCTAGACATACGTAAAGACTACATTTTCAGCCATTCTCATATTTAGATTGGAGTCACGTGACTAAGTTCTGACAGAGAAATGTGGGTGACGTGTAAAATGCCTTTGGAATCTCTGTCCTTTTACTTCCTCATCTACGCATTGGAAAGCAAAAGACCAACATGGCAAGGTCACCAAATTGAAGAAGCACTTGCCATTCAATAGCCACTAAGAGTAGACCTCCCAGGAGAGTTGCCTGATGGAAAATATCCATGTTTTTGGCATTTAAGTCACTGAGATTTTTGGGTTGCATAGCAGCTAGCATTATTTATGCTAATTATTACATAATTGGTACTTTAGGATGGTAGACTACCCAAACGAAAGGCTAGGTAACAGGATACTATTAACATACCCTAGAGAGATGGGGACCTGTGTTGGCAAAATGTTTAGTAGGGTTGTTGCCTACAGAAATTTGGACAGCAGATCACATTCTGATTTAGCTTGTGTGTGTAGGGGAGATAGATGGAAAAAATAAACTTATGTTTTGTAGACTGGCTGCTCTTGATTTTATTACATGTAAAAGATGATTATAGCAGTGAAGTAGCTGGTTTATAGGAAGTAACTGAAGAGTTACCCTAAGAATACAGAGTTTTGCAAGATTGGAAAAGCCTACCATCTCCATATTCTTAATAAGAGGAGGTGAAATTTAGATATATTTTTAACTAATAAGGCCATAATTTTATCAGTTTAATACCATTATTTAGGCTAAAGATAAAATTAACAGTTTGACTTCCCAACCAATTGTTTTTCAAGATAGACAAAATGTAAAAAGAGAAAGAGATGGAAAAAAAGAATAAACATTATGAGATACTGGCACACTGAATAACCACAAACAAAGAGATCAGAAGGTTATTGAGTTTTGAGGAAGCTGTCTTTTCAAAGAAATGTAAACCCCAGACTGAAAACACTGCATCTGCAGCTTCAAGATTTAAACTGCTTTTGAGCTGCCAAATTTCCATGAAGAGGGGGTAAGTTTTCTAGTTGTTAAGACCACCAAAGGGCATGCATCCACACTTCTTGAATAATGGACAGCAGGTACAGCCAGAGACCATGGAAAACAGTGCACCAAGAAGTTATGTTGTTGAAAACTAATCTTGTTATCTGTTGCTATACTGTCTCCCATTAGAAGCACGTGGCTTGGTTCTGGCCAGTTGCGTGTATGCAGAGCTTTTTATGCCACTTTCCTAGCCTCACTCCTGGAACCTCCTGTGTGACCTTCCGTACTGTATTCTCCATCTGTGCAGCTAGACTGGAAGTGCTCTGTGTTGGGGAAGCCACAGGATACAGGTGCCCAGTGTCCTTTGTCACACTATGTAGGAGAGCTACCAGGAGTGTTGTCCTATAAGGAACATTTGTATGAGACTTGTTACGGGATTGAAGACCGTTGCAGTAACTGGCATTAATTAACCTGTTTAACCCTCACATTGTCAATCTTCCTAGAACTCGCAGATCAATCTCCAAAATAACTATATTGCTTTATGTAGTTCACTCGCTCAAGGTGGTATCAAACATTTTCATTTATGGTAATCTTACTGGAATTGTTTACCCCCTTTATATAGATGTGCATACACTGCATTTACAGGAAATTTTCTTAAATTATTTTTTCTTCCCCTTCAATTTTTACATTCTTTCTCTTTCTGGAACTCTTTTCCCCCAATGCATTCTGTATAATTTCCTTATATTGTTGTATAGTCTCTCTTCATTCACTGGGGTATTTTTTAAAAAATTATAATGGCTCTACATTTTGTTCATAGAATTATATATTTTTTCTTTTTCATTATATAGCCATTCTGTTTTCACAATGCTCTTTTCTTTTCATATGTCACTTTAAAACTTACTTTCTACTTTTAATAATTTTGGCCAAAAGTAGTTTTATATTCTTTGGAATTTAAATTTCAAATATAGCTTACTATTTTTGTGCCACTTAGTTCACTTATAGTTTCTTATTTTCTCATCAGTTTAACCATTTTTTACTTATAAGTAATTTTCAGAAGGGAATATATATATTTTTTGTGATATAACCTGTAGCTTGTTTTAGGAAGAGTCCTTTCAGACTGATTTTGTATCCCAGAAGTATCACTGGCCTTCTAAAAAACTTTTGGGCCATAATTTCTCAGCATAGGTATTCCTGTATCACACATGTAGTGCAAATTCAAACCTCAAACCTCTTCATTGAGTAGTGATCTCAAAAGAGATACATTTTTCCTCTACTCAGTAGTTTGGATGACAAAAGATTCTTTGAAGCTTCCTTAAGGTACTTCTGGTCCTATATATTGAAATTTTTCTAGCACTCACCTTGACTGAGATTTGAATGTTTGTGTTAAGTGCTGTAGTTTCTGCAGAAATCTCACTTTCAACTTTCTATCTTGTTTGGGCTCAAGGTTTTGTCTACCTACTATCTCTGAGGGAGTCCATAAAACCAAGAGAAGTATTGAACATTTGCGTACTGTACAGAAACATGATAAAAATCTTAGTGTAGGAATCCATAAAAACAGGCACTGTGGGGATGTAGCAACAAATTAACAAATTTATAGTTTACACCCTACTGTGAAAAATACTGCTCTTTCTCCAGAATGCAGCGCTTTGGCTTCGGTGACTTTATAATTGGTTGAATTTACTACCAACACACAGACACACAGACACACACACACACACACACACACACACGCATATTAACTATTGGTGTCAACCAAGCCCTTCACACTATACTCCCATTCCTCCGTGGCAGCTGAGGCACATCTCTTTCAGATAGTACCATTCAGGGACACAGTCTTGTTTTGAGATGCGAGTTGCACATTTTGTTGGGGTAAAGGTTCCTTTGAGAGTGATTAACTGTTCTTTACAGTGGTAGACAATCCGTTGCTGGTCTACTTTGCTTGTGGGAAGAAAGGCACTATGCATCAGAAATCTCCTTCCAAGTACTTTTTGAATACTTCACAATGAAGAGCTAAGGATGTTCTTGTTGGAGACTCACTCTCCCCGATCTGAGTGAAAACCAAAGTGTGTAAAGTGTTTGTATGTGTGTATGTGAGTGCGTGACGTGTTGCAGGGAGAGGGAAGTAATAGGTGTGTTTTATACTTGAAAACTGCATTTTATTCCTGTTCATCAAATTCATCTCTCTACTTAATTAACTTCCCCTAGATAGTGTAGGCATATAGAAAATGCAGACTACAATCGATTTTTAATATTGTTTACTACTTTAACTAGATTTTTTTACTATCATGAAGCAAAATCAGGTGTTCAACATGTAAATCAAACGTCATACCAAAAATAAATCCCTGCCTAGTCTCTAGAAGACATTTGAGAGTTTGTATTTTCAAGTAATTAATTCTTCTAGATAAAATAATCTTGACCTCTGTTTTACCTGCCATTAGACTATAGCAATTTGACACTCAGCTTGAGGTTTTGCATAATCTGAGTTTTACATTTTATTATTTGTCGAAACTAAGGGTCATGAATTCATATTAGTCTACATAGCCCACCTACTAGGATATCATGAGTTTATGAAGGCATAGACTTTGGGGTGCTTATGTTCATAAACATTTAAAATATTAAAGTATTTTTAAATGATTAAGAAATAATTTCAAAATAATTTAAATGGTTTGAGTTATTTCCATTAATTTAATTTAAATAAACAATATGACTCCTTTTGGAATTACCTTACTCTGAATAAGTAGGTTAACTGCAAACAAGCAAAAATAAATCAGTCTATCTACTTGCCAGTGTAAGTGAGAGGAGAAAATGCCATTAGGAAAATGAACTAAGCAGTGATGACCTCTGCCTTTGGCTGTTAGCACCTTTGGGTGATGTCAATTCCTACGGAAATAAATTAAGACAACTACAAGCTGTGTTTCGGAACAAATTTTATTTAACTCGGTGCCTAGATACCTCATCTCACTATAGTACAATCATTTTATTTGTTGAATTGCAGAGTAAAGTGAAGTTAAAATAAGGAAATGTATCTCTTCAAATCAAAAGTAGATTATTATACTCTCTTGTATTGAATTACTTAAAATATATGGTACAAAGAGATATTATCTAAAAATTGTTTTCTGTTTCTTTTAAAAGACATGGAGTGTTTTTATGTTTGGCCAAATGGAATTCTACAGAAAAATTCACTTTGAGACTGTTGCTTAATTCTCAAAATGGTAGCCACAGAAAATGAGCTCTTTTCTGAGTCTACTTTTATCACTGAAGGAATTATAAGTAATATTGAGGAACGATTTTCAGATAATCTCCATTATAATTTTGATGGATCTAACATATGATAAATAATCTTTTGTATTCACCAAAATTTGTGATTTTTTTGTCTCAAAAATAAAATTTTCTTCATTATGAATGCCATTTCTTATGCCTCCAAATTAATATCAACATAATTATAGAATCTCACTCACTGTGTCTAATTTCTGCATGTGTATATACAGTTCTAAAATACCGAGTACATTTCTAAAGGTAAGCAATTTGGTTAGAAACTAAGGTTTATGATTTTCAGCTCAGTGCACACCAGATTGACCCTGAAAAAGTAAAAATTTTCATCATATACAACCAGCTATTAAAGTATGAGTATCTGTGATTATAAAATTAGGTAAAACCAGAGAGTTGTACTGCATATTTTTATAGTTTCTAGACTTTCTCCCCTTCAGTAACTTTAATTACTTACCTAAGCAAATAAACATATGAAAAGGTGCTCAAAATCATGTCATTAGGGAATTGCAAGTTAACATATGTCCAAACCCTGATCCCAGTGTGATGATATTAGGAGATGGGGCATTTGGGGAGCTATTAGGTCATGAGTGTGAAGCCCTCATCAATGGGATTATTGCCCTTGTTAAAGAGACCCCAGAGAGCTCTCTAGCTCTCTTGCTGCCTCATGAAGATCCAAGAAGTTGGCAAGCTGCAATCTAGAAGAGGACCCTCACCAAAGACAGACCATGCTGGAGCCCTGCTCTCAGACGCCCAGCCACCAGAACTGTGAGAGGTAAATTTCGGTTGTTTATAAGCCACCCTGTGCATGTACTTTGTCACAGCAGCCCAAACTAAGACACCAAGTAAAACTAATAAAAGGTACACAGATTGGAAAAGAAGTAAAACCATGTTTATGTGCAGGTGACATGATTGTCTATGTAGAAATCCTATGATAAGAAGAATAAAGAAGTAACTAGAACAATAAATGACTTTAGCAAAATTTCAGAATAAAATATAAAAATCAGTTAGATGCAGCGGCTCATGCCTGTAATTGCAGCACATTGGGAGGCTGAGTTGGGAGGATCTCTTGAGTCCAGGAGTTCAGGACTAGCCTGAGCAGCATAGCGAGGTTGTCTCCACAAAGCAATGAAAAGAAATAGCCAGTCATGTTGATGTGTGCCTGTAGTCCTGGTTACTCAGAAGGCTGGGGTAGGAGGATCACTTGAGCACAGGAGTTTGAGGCTCATGGTCACAAATGACTGTCAGAAGATATAGTGAAAAACATCACCCCATTTACAATAAACACAAAATGTAAAACTAGTTTTGAGGCATGAGGAAGGCTTCACAGCACTGACCAGCATTCTGCTTTTTTTATTTGGATGGTTGTAACTTAGATACAATATTTGAGGTTAAATTACTGAACTGTATTTATGTTCCATAAACTTTTAAAATATGTGCGTTATTTACAAATAAGAATAAAAAAACACTAAAATGCTAATATATTTTTCTCATTTTACAAGGAATCATTTTGTGAACTCTGAATTGCAGCAATTTACTTTGAAGATGACTGGATTAGACAATGGTAACTAAATTTGTATGGAATTATGTATTTTATCAAGACAATTCTACTTAAAACAAATTCAATATATCCTTATGATAATCTTTCTTGCATCATTTAAACTTTTTTCTCTATGATAGAGATTTCTATTTTCTTCCTGAAAATATGTGGAGTCTTAGTAGAATGTATGATAACAGGTAATAACTGGAATGAAGTGAATATCATTTAAACAACACTGATTTTTATTTTAACACATCCAAGAAATAAAAAGTATGAAGTGTATTTATTATTATTATTTTAAATTATACATTAAGTTCTGGGATACATGTGTATAATGTTCAGATTTGTTACATAGGTATTCACATGCCATGGTGGTTTTCTGCACCCATCAACCTGTCATCTACATTCGGTATTTCTCCTAATGCTATCCCTTCCCTAGCCTGCCACCCCTGACAGGCCCTAGTGTGTGATGTTCCCCTCGCTGTGTCCATGTGTTCTCATTGTTGAACACCCACTTATGAGTGAGAACATGCGGTGTTGGTTTTCTGTTCTTGTGTTAGCTTGCTGAGAATGATGGTTTCCGGCTTCATCCGTGTCCCTGCAAAGGACATGAACTCATTCTTTTTTATGGCTACATAGTATTCCATGGTGTATATGTGCCACATTTTCTTTATCCAGTTTATCATTGATGGGCATTTGGGTTGGTTCCAAGTCTTTGCTATTGTGAACAGTGTTGCAACAAACATACATGTGCCTGTGTCTTTAGAATAGAATGATTTATAATCTTTTGGGTATATACCCAGTAATGGGATTGCTTGGTCAAATGGTATTTCTATTTCTAGATTCTTGAGGAATCACCACACTGTCTTCCACCATGGTTGAACTAATTTGAAGTGTAAGTATTTATATTCAGGTATTATGGAGTTTAGCTGATCTTACTCCCTCCTATTAGCACATAACTATCATTCGTCCAGGCAAGGTCTCTACTTTACTTTGCTCTGTTTGATTTTATTGTATGTATTACTATTTGCCCTCATTCCTTAATTCCATTATGATCCTGTTTTGTTATTTGGTTTTTGCTTCCCAAGAATGATGTCTCATTATTCTTCTTGCTATTCACAATATTTCCAAGAAGTAGACTTTACTATATAGAAAATTATTTTTAGCATTATATGTGAGCATGTATATATCTATATATGTATATGCCACTGCAAGATTGTCTAACAGTTTCCTTCTTTCTTTCTTATATTTTCTGTATCCCAAGCCACATTATTTTGGTAGGATACTTTTCTAGTTTAACATAAGGATTTTGACCCTTTGGTAGGCAACATGATGCAGTGGAAAGAATTCTTGCCTGGGAAGCAGGGCTGGGTTCCAATCGGGATGTGTCAAAAACCTACTCTGAGAATTAGGGGGAAAGTAGTTCTTCATTTGGAGCCCATTTTCTCACTCATCTTACAGACTAGTTCGTCCAAAATATTTGTAATACAATGTTTTCAGATGTTAGGATTTCAAAAGCAATTAATATCAACAAAGTCATGTAGGCCAACATATGGCTGCCAGTTTATAAAATTTTGCTAAGTCAAGATAATTTTTCAAAAATATATGTCATCACCAGTGGCATAATTTTACATGGCAACATCTTCAATCCCAACTTGTATTTCCTCTACATACTCATCCATTTAGCAACCTAACCAACATTTACAACTTTGAGTTCCAGAGTCTTCTAACACATGACTTGTCCTAAATTAAATTCAATTTCATTCTGTAGACTTGTTTGATAACATCACCATTCTGCCTCTCAAGTTTGAAATGTCCAAGTAGTTGGCTTTTTCTCTCTTTTACCATCTGTTAAAACCTTTACAGTTATAAAATCCCCTTAATTTCAGCTAAAACACCCCCTGTAAATTGCCTCTCTTCACCCATCCTCACTGCCACTGCCTTAACCTTCTTCTTGAGTACTTTTCAGCTCTGTTATTCAAGCAATTTTCTAATTGTTTCTGCTCCTCTCGCTCCCTTCTCAAGTGCATTTTCTAGGCTGTCACTTTTCAGAATATGGAATCCGATTATATCACACACATGCCTAAATTTTCTGCTGACTGATTAGTAAGAATTAATATCTGAACTCCTCAGCTTGGCACGTTGGACCTTTAAAAGTATTTTCCTAATTTTCCTTTCCAGTTTTAATTCCCAGTCTCCCAACTTGCACCCAATACCTTTTTCATACAAATGCTTTTTCTTATTTTCTGAGAACAACATAATGATTTTTGCCATCCTGTGCCTCGTTTATTCTTCCTGATATGCTGTTGTCTTCTCTCTGCTGGCTAAATTTATTCCATTCCTCAAAGAATTAAGATAAATATATCTTCACTTTATAAACTTGCACAGGATTAATCATTCCTTCCTTAATTCCCTACCTGCATTTGGTTCTATGATATTCTGAGAGAAGGAACATTTTTTTTCACTGTTGTGTCCCAAGAGCCTTGTATCACCTAGAAAAATTAGATAAATTAAATAATATATTTATGCAAAATGTTGCATAAATATCAAGCTATTGAATGGCCTTGCCTTTCATATTTAAAATAGCGGGGCTGAATATTAAGCTTTTGAGGTCAGTTAAATAAGTGTTGAACAATGTTATATCCTCTGTGCTCAGTGCAGTGTCTGTCACATAGCAAATTCTCAATAAATATTTCTTAAGCAAATTAACTACTAAATGAGTGAAGGCTGTGAGCATAACAGAATAGAGAAACTCTTCATGAAAACAGGTGGAGGGCTATGAGAGAAGTCCCATTATCCTCAAATTTCACACCTACTAGCCTGAGGCAAAGGCTTACCCAGCAAAGCTAGTACACCACTGACCTGCCAGGCTGGTAACTGTACTTTCACACCATATATTCTTGATATTTTCAGTGGGCAAAATAATGAATGGGCAGCTTTCCATGTAAGGTAATTAGTAACTGATTTAATTAAGACACGCTGTTTTTTGTCATTTTAAAAATCTGATCATGAATACTAACAAATCATTTCCACTGATATTACCTGCTGAAACATGGTTTCCAATAAGGTATACAAGAGGAAACTTTAGATATGGGAATAGGTAATTACAGGTCTGGAGTCAGGAAACTTCCTAAAACAGGGAGGCATATCACATATGTGGAAACCATGAACATCTTTCCAAAAATGCAAAGATTATTCTTATGCATATTAAAGATTAATCACTGCAGTCTAAGGGTGAGGATTGAATATGACCTTGGCTAAGATCAACCCCAAATAATGGATTTTCCCCTAGCAAGTTTTAGAGTTTATTTTTACCAATGTTGGAGAAGTCTTAGGAGAGTCAACAAGTATTAATATAACTTTAAAAGTATTTAATTGAAATAAATGGAATAACAAAATTTATCTTGCATTGTTTATTGGAAAACTGAGTTAATTATCCATCAGGTTCTGGAAGCTCTGCAACCACCAAAAATTATTATAGAATTTTGTGTGGGATTGATAGTTTGACAAGGATTTTTTAAGGCAGAAAGAAAACACACAGAAAAAGAAAGAAATTTTGTGCACAAACTAGAATATCATTTGTTTAAGTTGAATGCAGTATACAAATGAATCTCTAAAAATTTTAAAGAAGAAAACTTTAAAACATTTCTTTGGGAAGCAAGAATTGCAACTCAGAGAAAACACACAGATACGATGGTGTTTAGTTATCTAAAGAACAAAGAGAAGGCTAGATGTTTTACAATGAAAGGAGAAACCCCATCTCTACTAAAAATACAAAAAATTAGCAAGGCATGGTGGCACACACCTGTAGTCCCAGCTACTTGGGAGGCTGAGGCAAGAGAATTGCTTGAACCCGGGAGGTGGAGGTTGCAGTGGGTCAAGATCACATCATTGCACTCCAGCCTGTGAAATGGAGCAAAACTCTGTCCCCACCCCAAAAAAGAAAATATACTTTCCAAAAGTTTCTTTAGTCCCCACCTCAAAAAAGAAAATGTATTTTCCAAAAATGTAAGGATATTTCTTATTAAGTCTGAGATTGATCTATTTGTAAATTTTTCCTTACCTGAGAAAAAGTCACTAGATCCCATGAAGTCTTAGTAGCCAGAAAACTTTTGTCATGACTCCAGTGGAAATAGAGATGGCATAGCATTTCCAACTAACTGCTTTGATCTAGACTTTAATTAATTATTTTTAACAAAATTTTTTCCTTATGCTGTCTCATTGAGTCAGTTCTTCCAGAAACTCAAGAACAAAGAGAAATTGTTTACTTTTTAAAAATAAATTCAAGGGGTTTGATTTTTTGTTAGAAAATCAGTAAAAGTGGGATTTCCACGAAGATGGCTGAATAGGAACAGCTCTGGAGCGCAGTTCCTAGTGAAAGAGATGCAGGTGAGTGATCTCCACATTTCCAACCCAGGTACCAGGTTCATTTCAACGGGATTGGTTGGACAGTGCATGTAGCCCAAGGAGGGTGAACCAAGGCACGGCAGGGTGCTGCCCCACCCGGACTGCAACTGGCCTGAGGATCAGGGACATTACCCCCTCTGCACTCCAGTTCAGATACTGTGCTTCTCCCATGGCATTTGCAACCCACAGTCCAGGAGAACGATGCCAGGCTGAAAAGTGCTACGAGTTACCAACACAGATCTGAGTGACAGCTCCGGCCAGCCTGGCACCACAAGTTGTTGGTACAGATCTGGGTGGAAGTATTGACTAGCACCTAGAGTGCCTGTGGGATAGATCTACCCACCCCTCAGAAAGAGGAGAGCTGAAAGCAGGGAGACTGGTGATATGGCTTGGCAGGTCCAACCCCCACAGAGACCAGCAAATAAAGCCTTCTCACTTGAGAGTTCTGCAGCCAGCACATCAGTTCGAGCTTGACCTGGGATGATCGAGCTTGGTGAGGGAAAGTGCATCTGCCATTGCAAAGGCGGGTCTAATCTCGGCTGTGTAAACAAAAGCCAGAGGAAGCCTACACAGCAGCTCAGCTGAGTATGAGGCAGCCCAGCAGTGCCTTTGCAGGCAGACAAGGGACAGACTACCTCCTCAAGTTGCTCCCTGACCCCTGAATAACCAAAAAAAATGCCTCATACAGGAGAGCTCTGGCTGACATCTGCCTGGTACCTTCTGGGATGAAGCTACCAGAGAAAAGATTAGGCCACAATCCTTGCTGCTCTGCAGCCCCTGAGGGTGATTCCCAGGCAGGCAAGGTCTGGAGTGGACCTCCAGCAGTCCTACAGCAGAGAGGCCTGTTAGAAGGAAACTAAAAAACAAAAAGAAATAGCTTCAACATCAACAGAAAGGACGTCTACTCAGAGATCCCATCTAAAAATACCAACTTCAAAGATCAAAAGTAGAAAAATACATGAAGATGGGAAGAAACCAGTGCAAAAGGGATCAAATAAAGATCAGAATGCCTCTCCTCCTCCAAGGGATCACAACTTCTCACCAGCAAGGGAACAAAATAGGATGGAGAATGAGTTTGACGAATTGACAGAAGCAGGCTTCAGAAGGTGGGTAATAATAAACTTCTCTGAGCTAAAGGAACATGTTCTAACCTAATGCAAAGAAACTGAAAACCTTGAAAAAAGGTTAGACAAAATGCTAATGAGAATAAACCAGCTGAGAGAAAAACATAAATGAATTGATGGAGCTGAAAAACACAGCACGAGAACTTCATGAAGCATACACAAGTTTCAATAGCCGAATCGATCAAGCAGAAGAAAGGATATCAGAGATTGAAGATCAACTCAATGAAATAAAAAGAGAAGGCAAGACAAGAGAAAAAAGAGTGGAAAGAAATGAACAAAACCTCCAAGAAATATGGGATTATTTGAAAAGACCTAATTTACGCTTGATCGGTATACCTGAATGTGATGGGGAGAATGAATCCAAGCTGGAAAACACTCTTCAGGATATTATCTAGGAGAACTTCCCCAACTTAGCAAGGCAGGCCAGCATTCAAATCCAAGAAATACAGAGAACTCCACAAAGATATTCCTCAAGAAGAGCAATCCCAAGGCACATAATTGTTAGATTCATCAGGGGTGAAATGAAGGAAAAAAATGCTAAGGGCAGCCAGAGAGAAAGGTCAGGTCACCCACAAAAGGAAGCTGATCAGACTCACAGCAGATCTCTCAGCAGAAACCCTACAAGCCAGAAGAGAGTGGGGGCCAATATTCAACATCCTTAAAGAAAAGAACTTTCAACCCAGAATCTCATATCCAGTCAAACTGAGCTTCATAAGTGAAGGAGAAATAAAATCCTTTATGGACAAGCAAATGCTGACAGATTTTGTACCACCAGACCTGCCCTACAAGAGCTCCCGAGGGAAGCACTAAACATGGAAAGGAGCAACCAGTACCAGCCACTGCAAAAACATACCAAAAAGTAAAGACCAACGACACAATGAAAAAACTGTCAACTAACAGCCAGTAACAAAATGGCAGCATCACATTCACATATAACAATATTAGCATTAAATGTAAATGGACTAACTGCTCCAATCAAAAGACACAGTCTGGCAAACTGGATAAAAATTCAAGACCCATTGGTATGCTGTCTTCAAGAGACCCATCTCATGTGCAGAGACACACATAGGCTCAAAATAAAGGGATGGAAGAAGATTTACCAAGCGAATGGGGAGCCAAAAAAAGCAGGGGTTGCAATCCTAGTCTCTGATAAAACGGACTTTAAACCAAAAAAGATCAAAAGAGACAAACAAGGGCATTACAGAACAGTAAAAGGATCAAGGCAACAAGAGGAGCTAACTATCCTAAATATATATGCACCCAATACAGGAGCACCCAGATACATAAAACAAGTTCTTAATGACCTGCAAAGAGACTTAAGACTCCTGCACAATAATAGTGGGGGACTTTAACACTCCACTGTCAATATTAGACAGATCAGCGAGACAGAAAATCAACAAGGATATCCAGGACTTGAATGCAGATCTGGACCAAGTGTACCTAATAGACATCTACAGAACTCTCCACCCCAAATCCATAGAATATACATTTTTCTCAGCACCACATCTCACTTACTCTAAAATTGGCCACATAATTGGGAGTAAATCACTATTAAGCAAATGCAAAACAATGGAAATCATAACAACCAGTCTCTCAGACCACAGTGCAATCAAATTAGAACTCAGGATTAAGAAACTCACTCAGAACTGCACAACTACATGGAAACTGAACAACTTGCTCCTGAATGATGACTGGATAAACAATGAAATGAAGGCAGAAATAAAGATGTTCATTGAAACCAATGAGAATGAAGAAACAATGTACCAGAATCTCTGGGACACATTTAAAGCATGTCTAGAGGGAAATTTAAAGTAAGAAAGTTTCATTTGTCATATTGGGTTCGTGATCTCATTTCTTCAGTGCTAACACTTTAAATTATATATACTCACAATGCCACTACTCATAGAAGACTGCTTTGACCATTTCAAAGTCCACATGTTAATTTAGGCTGTGTTAGATAGAAATCCCTAGCACTGTATGGATCAGAGTAGATTCAAATATGGCAACCTAAACTAAATACATTCTTGTTATACTTTAACTAATGTATTTTATTATGTCCCAGCCATGAATGCATTTTACTCTTCAGTGGATTTGTGTACCTAAGTGAGTCATTGGCTTTAATTACTCCACAATGTAAGGCAAAAATGTCTTTAATAAAATGTGGTTTTTACTTATATATTTCAATATCTCTTTATTACCTGTACAAAACCTTGAAACTAGCCCTCAACCTCTTCATTGTTTTGCTAGCAGAGTTCATTATTCCTTTGGCCTTGGAGTCTTTGCAATTTAACTTAATGCTTAACACGGTAGAACATGCTTCTGCCAATTCTGTCCCTAGTATCAGTGTAGATTACTGTGTAGATGAAGGAAGAAACTGTGTTATACATTCAATTTGTGTTTCCAATTATTCATCCTATCCCAGGAGTCAGCATTTGTTAATGTTGCCAAAGTACAATTAAGTTCCACTAAATGAAGTCAGGAGTTTACAAGGGAGTGATTGTTCTTGGCTTAATTCTCTTCCTCCATCTCATTTTCAATATTGGGAATGAATAAACAGTTTTAGGCACAGCAATTAACCAACAAAATTAGCACTCTTTTGTTGTAAACCTAGCTAAAGTTAAGTCAAAAATAAAAAAGTATGTCCTCAAAAGGGGTGTGTCCTATGTGAATGTGTCTGAATGCAGGTAGGTGTAGTGAAAATGGACCTTCTGTTCTGGGAGGACCATTTGCTCTGAAGATCTTACCCACTTCTGCACAGTTTTGTGCATATCTTGGAAAGTTTCAGCTGTCAGGACCACTTTTCCATCATGAGATCATCAGAGACAACTGAGCACTGCAGAAGGAAATTTCAGTATGAATCCAACCTAGAGAAAGGCTAAGCTGTTTGTCATTAATTTGGATCGATTCAGATACAGCTGGAAGGTCTCTTGACTAACTATACTCCTTTATGCGTCTTCTGTTAGAGATGGGAACAGAGAAAGCCTGTCTGGAAAGTGTTGGCATAGTTTTTACTACCTGATTTTGGTGGTAATCTTGGCAATATTAATAATTTAAAGAGATAAATTTTACTATATTTTCTTTTTCTTTTAAGACATGTGAACTCTGTTACTAATTATTTTACCTGGCAGAGAGGCGCACACAAAGATAGCATCAGGAGGAATAGACTCAAATTTCAGATTTTCACTTTATTTAAACATGTCAATTACTGTTACTCTTTCTAATCTTCTGTTTCCTTGGCTGTGAATTGAAAGGCTGGATTAGAAATCTCTAAGTCATTTACATATATAAAATTAGTAATTCTTTCATCTTAATATTCCCATGTAAAATATTCCTCATTTTAAATTATGTAATTTATTATGCAATTAATATAGCAACCAAATTAAATATTATAAATGAACTCTGCCATATTAGTTTTCAGATGGCCCAACATCCAAAACTATTTTGCCAGCTCTCAAAACTTTTATCTGCTTTCTTCACATTTATCAATGTTATAACAATGAAACACAGCTTGGCGAGAACATTGGTAGCCTGGAGAAGTATAAAAGGGAGATGGCATTTTCAATTTTATTAAAATTCTTATTTTCCACTAGCTATATGCTTTTTATTCTCGGCCTAATTTCCTTTTGGCTGTGGGCAACTTTTCATGGGTTTTACAATCTCTTCATAAAACACAACCTATTCCATTATCACATTACATACCTCTACAGGCATGTAATATTTTTCTCAATTTAGAGGTGAAGAAATAAAGGCAAGAACAGTTTTCAAGGTTTGAACTTTTCATTGAAGTGCAATTTATTGGTTTTTGCCCCTAGTCACATGTTAACCAATATGCATGATAAAATATTTGAAACATTTTTATTTACTGATTTATAAATCACTTATATAGGTAAGAATGTTTTTTAGATAATTACAAATCATAAATTAACATAATTTTAATTTTGTTTTAATTTTTATAAATTATATATATATAAATTGATATTTACTATACTAACATATCAAGGTAAAAAATAAAAAAAAATCACTCTTTGTTCTCAGCTGTGCTGAACAAAGTTTAGATTTTATAATCTCCAATCGTTGAAACTCCTCACCACTGGATGAAAAGAAAACTTATACTTGATGAAATTCTCCATTTCCTGGGTTAATGAGTTTCTTTTTAGACTGAATAGTCTACTGAAAGCTTAACTCTTTATCGGAGTTGGCTTTATGCAGTTACTTTTTAGTTTTCTGTTTGTTTATTTTATTATTTATTTATCATTATTTTTTTTTGAGTTGGAGTTTCATTCTGTTGCCCAGGCTGGAGTAGAGTGGCACGATCTCAGCTCACTACAACCTCCTCCTCCCAGGTTCAAGCCATTATCCCATCTCAGCCTCTCAAGTAGCTGAGATTACAGGCGCCCACCACCAAGCCCAGCTAATTTTTGTAATTTCTTGTAGAAATGCGGTTTCACCATTTTGGCCAGTCTGAACTCCTGATCTAAAGTGATCCACATGCCTTGGCCTCCCAAAGTGCTGGGATTACAGGCATGAGCCACCATGTCTTGCCTATGCAGTTACCTTTACGTTCAACATTCTCTTTAGGTTATGAGTATTTGGAGTTTTACCCTTTTCACTGCTGCCTTGAGATCATGTCTTGGTGAGTGAGTGAAACACTGCTTAAAGGTCCTTTGTGGATGGAGAAGGGGTCTGAACTTAGCATATTGCTCTTGGGGTTTTGGTTGCTGGCAGAATTTATTTAGTTCCTTGCAACAGGAGACTGAGGTTCCCATTCCTCACTGTCTGTTGACCAAAGACATCACTCACAGCTTCAAAAGGCTGCTTACGTTCTTTCTCATGTGCTTCTTTCATCTTCAAACTAGCACCAGTGTGCCAAGTTCTTCCCACAATTCAAATCTTTGATGCCTTCTGCCTCCTTCCAAGGTGAAAGCTATTAGCTTTTAAGGGCTTTAATCTGACTGGATCAGGACCACCTGAAAGTTTCCATGTCTCCGGTCAACTGATTTGGGACTTTACATCAGCAAAATCCCTTTAAAGCGGTACCCAAATTAATGTTTGGAAAGCTGCAATCATGGAAGTGTCATCTTCAGAATTTTAGCTGTCACAATGTGCCTTCATCCCCAAAGAATCATGTCCCTCATGAAACCAAAATATATTTACCCCTTCCCAAGTTTCCCAAACATCTTATTTTATGACAGCATTATTTCAGAGTTCCAAATCTCATCTGTACCTTATCAGCTCAAAATTCTAATGTCTCATCATCTACATCATCAGAATCAGATATGGATGAGAGGCTAGCTACCTCCCTTTCTGGCTTGGAGAGATAATTTGTTTCCAAGTTCATTCAGATTGTTGGTGGAATTTAGTTATTTGTGGTTGTAGGAGTATGTCCTGCCTCCTTGCTGGCTCTCCACCAGGGCCTGCACTCTGCTTCTAGAGGCCAATGTCATGGCATCTGCAAAGTCCCTAATGCTGTATACACTAACATATCCATATGTGTGAGAGTTTTTCAACACCAACAACCAATTATCTGATTTTCCAGACACTGGGTGTCCGATAATTCAGTTTGATGCTAACACTAACTACCGGGAGTTATCACAGGTGCCATAGCTTAAGGAATCAGTCCTATAAGACTGCTGGCAACTTCAGACACCAGTGACAAGTCCTGAGCCTTCCAAACTTCTGACTGACCAGCTGTAAATTGGGGGTTTCCATGACTTCCTCTTAAGATGGAATAATTTGCTAGAATGTCTCACAGGATGCAGGAAGTCAGTTTATGGGTTTATTATAAAAGATACAAGAACAGTCAAATGGAAGCGATGTATAGGGTGAGGTATGGTGGAAAGCACTGTAAATAGAGCTTTCATGCCCTCTTTGGACACGCTGCTCTCCCAGCACCTAGGTGTATTTGCCAACTGGAGAGCTCTTCGAACCTCATTGTTCAAGAGTTTCATGGGCTTAATCTGCAGCACTTGATCCCTTTCCCAAAAGTCAGTAGGTCGGGCTGAAAATTTTAATATCTAGTTATTTGGTCTTTCTGGTGACGGGTCCCATCTGCAGCTATCATGGGACTCCCACCCTAAGTCCATGCATGAGCATAAACACAGGTGTGATCAAGTGGGGCTCATGAAGCATAATAAAAGATAGTCGTATCACTCTGGAAATTTCAAGGGTTCTAGGTCTGTGCCAGGAACTGGGGACAGAGACCAAACACATTTCTTATTGCAGTTGGCCCTTCAGATGCATGGTTCCACATTTTATAATTCAACTAACTTTGGATCCCCCATTTTTCCATCTAATTGTTTTCATCCACAGTTGAGAGACTTGAGCGTCTGTGGATTTTGATATCTGCAGGGGGTCCTGGAACCAATCATCTACAAATGCTAAGGGCTGACTGATGACAGCATAATATGTCATCACATTCAGTTTCTGGGTGTTGGGGAAGGACAACTTTAGCAGTCATTTTGGAGTTCTGCCTCCTGTAGGTGGGATGCTTCTCAAGGATTTCTGGAGCTTTTTCTGCTCTCTCCCCATTCTCGCTAATCCTAGTTAATCAGGCCTCAATTCTGAATATTTGTGGTGTTTCCCATACATATCCACTGGTTCGAAAAGCAAGAACTCAGTTCAGATTTATTTATTCCACTTTACTGTTCTTCTTCTCACAATACACTTAAGTCTGACAGTACAGACTTTTCATTTGCTGTCTGTATTTTACTGTGATTTTTCTTAAAATGAAACTCTGCAATTATCTTTGCCAAGTTTGGTTCTTATTATGGTTGCCATAGGACAATTTGGTTCTTGGGAGTAGGATGCTCTAACATGACTGTACACTCACATTGCTCTGATATGAGTGAGGGAATCTAATCTCTTTATCCAAAATACACAGAACATATACATGAGACAAATGGAGATTCATATAATTGAAAAAATACTGCTATGAGTGGGCAAGAGAAATGAGATATAATATCCCAGGGAATGAAATGGCTACCATTGTTCATCTAGTACAATATGTGAGAAGGCAGATAATATGAACACTGATACTACCAGTTGGCAGGTTAATGTGGTCATGGCTTCAACTTTCACGGTGAAGTAGGAAACAAACTCATGCACTGAGAATGAAGATGATGGAAGAAGTGAAAAAAAAATGTGTTTGGATTAAATCAGAGAGAAATTAGATGAATATACGCAGGATTTTTATAGCTGTTGCATAATATATTATCATGTAATGCTTTTACATCTGATTTTGTTTAGCTTATTTTTGACATCTTGTGGTAGAACTTTGAGCCAACATATTGTTTTCTAAGAGTTTTTTCCAAGTGCTTTGGTGTACTGAGAAAGTATTCTGTCAATTCCAGGAATCAGAGTATTCTCTGTGTTAGGTATTTGCTTTTATGCTACAACATACATGATTTATTTTTTGTTAATGATTTTTAGTCGCTTGCATTACTTTTTGTTTCTAACATAGCTTTTTCTTAGAATGTCAGTGCTCTTTGTGACTAAACTCTTAAACATTGTACATAAAGAGGAACCAAATATATCAAAGGCAAATTAATCAGCATATTTATTCCAGCCACATATTAATACTGTGATGATAAAGAATCTTGTATTATAAAATAATGCTGTATAAAAATTAGTCCAATCATGGAATTCAACTCATGTATATAAAGTAAAAATCAAGGCATTCAAATAAATGCTGAACTAAAAGATTATGTTGTTCAAAACATGTTAAATTCTTAAAAACAGACTTTGGGGAAATAAGTGGTTAGGCATTTACACACTATACAGAAATGTTTATCTAGTCTTATTAAAAGACATTTATAAAAAAATGTTGCAGGTACCTTCATGTTTTGTTATTCTCACAATGTAGACATTAAATCTAAATACTTATTATAATTTTACTGGTAAAGTCAAAAGCTGTTGTTAAAACACCATAGATCAATAATTCAAGCTTAGCAGCACCATTTGAGTGGGAGAGTAAATGTCTATATATATTTGAAGTTATGGGTTAAGGAAGCAACATACTATGTAAAAGCTCATTAAATAAATAATGTTAAATGAAATAAACAGTTCTTTCCTTAGATATAACAATGAATTTTGTTATAAATAAATAGCAAATTTCTATGCTATAACCTTCTTTGCTATATGCACTTCTTTTAATTTTCCTATGAATTCCAAACTTACCAATGAACAAATATTATCAGCTCCAGTACCCTGTCCATAATTTATTTGCAGCTGCATATTTTTTCCTTCCCCACACCCCTCTCTCTTTCTCTCTGTTTAGAAAATTATTATTGGTTTTGGGGGCACAGTATAGGTTAGTACTGAAGGAGCCAGAGATAATTAAAGCACAAATACAGATCCAGTATGATTATAGACTCAAAGGACTTAGACATTTACAAGTAAAGAAAATGCAAAGTATTTCTAGAAAATGGTCTAAATGTAAGTACATTAAAAATGTTATGCATATAATAACAAAGTAATTCATGCCACTCCAAATAATATGTACTCTTCTAGGCAATATTTTGCTAGTAGCAATTCATAAAGCCCAGAGGCAAGGTGTGTAGGCTACATAATGCAATATTAAATGTTTGAATAATTTTTGATTTTCCTAAAAATATTTTTTAATAAATATTGTTCACCTGGTGATCAAATTGCTATTAGAAATAGTTCCACGTGCATGCATTTGATTTTCTCTATCATGTGTGTCAGCCAAATTATAGGATAATTAACTTGTAATGAGCCAAGTCAAAAGTTTATAAACTATTTATTGCATGCAGGTTAAATAAAAATATGAGAAATCAGTTCTTCAGAAGGAAGTATATAATTTAAATATAAACTAGAAAGATTACAACTATATATAAAGAAAATCAGTTTTACTGATGACATGGATTTATTCTTTTCATTGCTTTGTTTGCCATATGACTTTGTACATGTTCATAATTATACTTTCATTGTTTGCATGCCTGTCTTGTAACAAAGCTAAGGTATTCTTGCAGGTAAACCCCATGTTTGTTGCTCTTCATATTTTGATGTGGTACACTTATGGTTTTTAGCATGTAATACAGGGATTTTAAGACCTATGACACATACTGATCAATGAATGACAAACACTTGGGAAAGATACAAAGAGAACTAAATACACTTTGAAAAACAAATTTACATTGGCATCACAGCCTGTAGAAGGTAGGTTGAAACTTAAGGAATGAACTTACCCAAGCTAATAGGTTGTCAAGACAAAATTGTCACCATTCTCTATAGAATTTAAATAGACACAGCGTCTTGATGTAATATCTAAAATGCCCAGGCTAAAATAAAAATTACTTAGTCTACAACAAAACCATAGAAATATTAACTGATATAGAAAGAACAATCAACACATGCAAACACTAAGATGATGGAGATGCTGAAAATTATCTGATAAAGATATTAAAACTTTTCCCAAACCGCTTGAATAACAATCATGAAAGCTTTCAAAACACATGCTAAAATAGAAAGTCTCATTAAAGTAGTAGATATAAAAATAAACCAAATGGACGGAAAAATACAATAATTGGGAAAAAACCTCACTAAGAACTAAATGGGAGAATTAACATGATAGGCAAAAGAGTGAGTGAATTTGAAGACAGATCAATAAAAGTTATCTAACATGAGTAGAGATTTTTTAAAAGGCTAGGAAAAACAAACCAACTAACCAATAAATGCACAAACTAGCTAGAAGAACCTCTGGGTCAATAACACAATGTCCAACATCCATGTTATTGAAGTGCCAGAAAGAGTGTAGTATTCAAAAATGTTTGACAAAAATGAAGAATGAAAACTTTTCAAATTTGGCAAAGACATAAAACTATAATCAAATAAGCTGAGTAAATGCAACAGGATAAATTCAAAATGATCTATACCCAGACACATAATAACCACTCAAAACGAAGAAAAAAACTTGGAAGCAGCCAATGGAAAATGACATGTTACCTATAAGGGAACACAGATTCTAATGAGTAAAACTCACATTAGAAACCATGGGCTGGGCGTGGTGGCTCATTCCTGTAATCCCAACACACTGGAAGGCCGAGGCAGGCAGATCACAAGGTCAGGGGATCAAGACTCTCCTGGCCAACGTGGTGAAACCCCATCTCTACTAAAAATACAAAAATTAGCTGGGTGTGGTGGCATGTGCCGGTAATCCCAACTATTTGGGAGGCTGAGGCATGAGAATTGCTCAAACCCAGGAGGTGGAGGTTGCAGTGAGCCAAGATCACACCACTCCACTCCAGCCTGGTGACAGAGAAAGAGTATGTCTCAAAAAATAATAAAGTAAAATAAGATACGATAAAATAAAATAAAATAGAAAAAAAAATCCACCATGGACACCAGAACAAAGTGGCACTACATTTTTAAAGTGCTGGCAAAACTGTTAACCTGGAATGCCATAGTCAGTGTAAATCAGGAATATGGGTGAAACAAATATTCTCAGATAAAGGAAACTTAAGAGAACTTTTAGCCAACAGAAGTGGTCTATAGTAATATTAAAGAGAATTTTCCAGACAAAAAAGAAATGATTTTGGAAGGAAACTTGGAACATCATTAAGGAAGGACACATAATAGAAATGGCAAATATTTCATGCATAATAGACTATTCTTTCTTTTTTTCTTTTTTTGAGACAGAGTCTTGTGCTGTCACCAGGTGCCAGGCTGGAGTGCAGTGGCGTGATCTCTGCTCACAGCAACCTCACCCTCCCAGGTTCAATCAATTCTCCTGCCTCAGCCTCCCAAATAGCTGGGACTACAGGCACGCGCCACCACACCTAGCTAATTTTTGTATTTTAGCAGAGATGGGATTTCACCATGTTGGCCAAGATGGTCTCGATCTCTTGACCTTGTGATTCACCCACCATGGCCTCCCAAAGTGCTGGGATTATAGGCGTGAGCCACCCTGCCGGCCTAGGCTATTCTTATCTTGAGTTCTTTAAAATGCATGTAATAGTTTCCATTTATGCAAAGATAATTTATATAACAATTATAGCATATGGGAGGATAGTAAATATACCTATATAATGGCAATATTTACATATTAAAATTAAAGTGGTAAAATGTTAATTATAAATAGGCTATAAGTATGTACTTTATTATCACTAAAGATGCCATTATACTTATAAAACATAGTCAAAATCACAGTATATAAATTAAAAATGGAATACCAAAAAATGTTTAAATAACTTCTTGAATGAATGAATGAAAAAAACAGAGGAACAAAAAGGCTACAGAGAGAATAAAAACAGAATTAATTAAATGTTAGACCTAAATTAAAACAGATTAACAACCTTAAAAGTAAATGCACTTAAACATTTCACAAATGCAGACCTTTTATTTTATTAATTTTATTAAATATTCTTCATCAAAACAGAAGTTTTCTACCATTAGTGTTCAAGATTTTTTGCCCATTCTCTTTGTTCTCCTCTTCTGGGATGCCTATTTGATATATCTTGGTATACTTTTTGTTCTCCCACAGGTCTCTGAGAGACTATGTATTTTTTCAATCCTTTTTTCCATTTTTTATATTGGATAATTTCTATTGATCTATATTCAAGGTCACTGATTATTTCTTATGCCATTTTAAATCTGCTATTAAGCCCATTTAGTAAATTCTTTATTTTAGTTTTTATGCTTTTCAACTCTAGAATTTCCATTTGCTTCTTTTTAATAGTTTCTAGTGCTTTATTGATTGTTGGTTTAATCATTGTCACTATCTATTTCCTCTTTTAAACTTGGCTTTTTAAATTATTTAAAAATTATTGTTGTGGCTCTTTGTTTTTCTTACCTTTTCTTTATTCATATAACAACATACATTAGAGATTGCTCAAAGTAGATTTTTCTTTATTTTTCTTTGATTTATGTATAATTCACATGACAAAATTAACAATTTTGAAGTGTATAATTCAGTGGCATTTAGGACATTCACAATGTAGTAGAACCATGACCTCTGCGTAATTTCAGAACAATTTTATTGCCCCAAAAGGAAACTCCATACCAATTAACCAGTCCCTCCCTGTGTGATTCTGTTTTGCATTGATATAAAGTAATAACTGAGGCTGAGTAGTTTGTAAAGAAAAGAGGTTTATTTGGCTCATGGTTCTGCAGGATTTACAGGAAGTATGGCACTGGCATCTGCTTCTGATGAAGGTCTCAAGAAGCCTCCAGTGATGGCAGAATGTGAAGGGGAAACAGGTGTGTCATACGGCAAGAGAAGGAGCAAAGGAGAGAGGAGAAGAGGTGCTATGTTCTTTTCAACAACCATCTCTTGCATGAATGGAGTGAGAACTCATTACCATGAGGGAGAGCACCAAACTCTTTATGAGGGATCCACCTCCATAACTCAAATACCTCCCACCAGATCCCACCTCCAACATTGGGGATTAAATTTCAACATGAGATCTGGAGGGGACAAATATCCAAACTATATCACTCCCAGTTTTCATCCTCCAGCTTCTAGCAAGCGAGATTTGCTTTGTATGTCTGTAGATTTGCCAATTCTGTACATTTCACATAAATGTTTGGCTTCTTTCACTTAACACAATTTTTAAAAGTTCATTTATGTTGTAACCTGTAGCATTTCTTAAATTTTTTTTATGGTGTTATGGGTCTTTTAAAGTCTTGACTGCTAATCTAACATCTCAGCCCACTCAGTAGTAGTTTCTGCAGATTTATCTTTTTTTTCTGGGGCAGGGGTCACATTTTGCTGTTTCTTTGGATAGCTCATAAAATTGTGTTGAAAATATACATTTTAGAAAATATTGTAGCAACTTTGGATTCTTGTTTTTTTTTTTTATCCTGGAGCATTACTGTTTTTGCTATTTTGTTTGTTTACTTACTAACTTTAAAAGTAATTTCCCTAGATTGATCTATGGACTCTCTCTCCTTTGTTGTGCAGTCACTGTCTTCTCCTCTCCTTCTTCTTCTTCTTTTTCTTCTTCCTCCTCCTCCTCCTCTTCTTCTTCTTTTCTTCTTCTTTCTTCTTCATCTTCTTCTTTTTCTTCTTCTTCTTCTTCTTCTTTTCTTCTTCTTTCTTTTCTTTTTCTTCTTCTTCTTCTTTCTTCTTCCTTTTCTTCTTCTTCCTTCTTCTTCCTTCTTCTTCTCCTTCTCCTTCTTCTTCTCCTTCTCCTTCTTCTTTCTTCTTTCTTCTTCTTTCTTCTTCTTTCTCCTTCTTTCTCCTTCTTTCTCCTTCTTTCTCCTTCTTCTTCTTTCTTTCTTTCTTTTCTTCTTCTTCTTCTTTCTTCTTCTTCCTCTTCTTCTTCCTCTTCTTCTTCTTTTCTTCTTCTTCTTTCTTCTCTTCTTCTTCTCCTTCTTCTTCCTTCTTCTTCCTTCTTCTTTCTTCTTCTTCTCCTTCTCCTTCTCCTTCTTCTTTCTTCTTCTTTCTCCTTCTTTCTCCTTCTTCTTCTTTCTTCTTCTTCTTCTTTCTTCTTCTTCTTCCTTCTTCTTCCTTTTTCTTCCTTCTTCTTCCTTCTTCTTTCTTCTTCTTCTTTTCCTTCTCCTTCTCCTTCTTCTTTCTCCTTCTTTCTCCTTCTTTCTCCTTCTTTCTCCTTCTTTCTTCTTCTTCTCCTTCTCCTTCTCCTTCTTCTCCTTCTCCTTCTCCTTCTCCTTCTCCTTCTCCTTCTCCTTCTTCTCCTTCTTCTTCTTCTTCTTCTTCTTCTTCTTCTTCTTCTTCTTCTTCTTCTTCTTCATTTTAAATATTATTCTAGTTATCATTTTACTTGGTTTTCTAGAGGTTTTCACTTCTTTGTGGTTAGCCACTGATGCATTACAATTTGTAACATGCTGAAATATCTTAAGAAATAAGGTTTCACCCTCTGCTAATGTATCAACATGTGGATGTGAAAGTGTTTTTGCATTTCAGATAATTTTGAAGCTCACCTCAGTAGTTTTGTTTGGTTATCTCAGATCTTTACTATGTGTGTACCTAACTGCACAGAGAGCCCAAGACTTGGAAAAGATCCTAAGGACCCTCAAAAGTTCCAACAATTTTAAGATCTTGTTAAATTTCTGGCCATTCCTCTATTCTACTGTATGATACTATGGGGCATGCAATCAGGGTAAGGGAGGTGTTGCCTTTCCCCAGTCATTATTTAATGAATTTGCTACTTGTACTGACAGTGCCCCTGAGTGTCAGGGCTCTACCTGCCACTCCAAATTATGTCAGCCCCCTCTGGCCACTTTGCCTCTGTTGTTCATAACCAGCATTGGCCCTACAGAATCACCATGCTGTCCAGGTTGCTAAGGTGATAGTGGAAGCCTCAGGCATAAATGCTCTAGACACCCACAGGTCTTACCTAAAGTTCAGCAGTTTTTTGGTTTATTTTCTTTTAGGAAATAAATGCTTCCTGCTGTGTTTCTTGCCTTAAGTCCATTACCATGTACTTGATACAATTATATTGAACAAATTTGTCCAGTTTGATAACTGTTTTGAGAGGAGAAAATTTGCCAAACATTTTACTTTTTTCAGAGATGAAAAGTCATGTCCCGTTTAATGTTATTTTTGTCTAGTATTGAGTTCATTCTCATTAGTAACCCCTTCCAATGGTTATTACTTTTTTTTTTTTTTTTTTTTTTTTTTTTTTTTTTTTTAGAAAGAGTATTGCGCGGTAACCCAGGCAGGAGTTCAGTTGCCCAAAATTTGCAACCAGCAACCACCACCAACAAGGTTAAAGTCAGGGTAA
>CAUYLG010056493.1:0-136347 GCA_963573385.1 Cacajao melanocephalus
GCATTCTAGCCTGGGCAGTAGAACAAGAATCCTGTTCTCTCTCCCTCTTTTTCTTCCTCTTTCCTTCTCTCGTACATTCTTTTTTTTCTTTCTTTCACTCTCACTTTCTTTCCTCTCTTTTTCTTTCTTTCAAAAAAAAAAATTAAAAAAAAAAAACTATTTTGGTGCATTTTAATCAACAAATTTAGCACAGTACTAACATTGTTTGTATAAAAATACATAATTAAAAATGAGGGTACATAATCATCACACAAATATTGGAAACTTCTAGAAATTTTTTTTCTTAAACAATGGAATATATGTGCAGAATGTGCAGGTTTGTTACATAGGAATACGTGTGCCGTGGTGGTTTGCTGCCTCTATTGACCCATCCTCTAAGTTCCCTTCCTTTACCCACTACCCCACAACAGGCTCCAGTGTGTGATGTTCCCCTCCCTGTATCCATGTGTTCTCGTTGTTCAACTCCCATTTGTGAGGGAGAATATGAGGTATTTGGTTTTCTGTTTCTGTGTTAGTTTGCTGAGGATGATGGCTTTCAGCTTCATCCATGCCCCTGCAAAGGACATTATCTCATTCCTTTTTATGGCTGTGTAGTATTCTACGGTGTATAGGTACCCCATTTTCTTTATTCAGTCTATCATTGATGGGCATTTGGGTTGGTTCCATGTCTTTGCTATTGTAAATAGTGTTGCAATAAACATACATGTGCATGTGTCTTTACAGTAAAATGATTTATATTTCTTTGGGTATATACCTAGTAATGAGATTGCTGGGTCAAATAGTATTTCTGGTTCTAGATCCTTGAGGAATCACCACACTGTCTTTCCACAATGGTTGAACTAATTTACATTCCCATCAGCAGCGTAAGAGTTCCTATTTTTCCACAGCCTCACCAGCATCCAAAGTTTCCTGACTTTTTAATAATTGCCATTATTAAATAAATTGCCATCCCACTGGAGTGGGATGGCATCTCATTGTGGTTTTGATTTGCAGTTCTCTGATGATCAGTGATGTTCTTTTCCTGGTCTATGTCATTAGATTTTTCCCAGTAAAACTTCAGAGAGTTATTTTTAATATTTGTAGCCAGGGATAGGGAAAAAAATGGTTTCTAAAGCCAGACATAATGCAATATATGAAGCTTTCTCACAGACCTATACCAAGACACTTCTGCTATTTTATTATTAAACTCAGATTTTCACTGACCATTTACCAAATAACACTAAGGTTTAAACAAAGTTAAAAGAAGACAAAGTTAATTAGAGCTGTAAAGATAAAGTTAGGTTTTCCACAGTGATGGGTAGCCAGGAAAAGGCCTAACATTCTTAAAACTCAAACTGACAAATTCCAAGAGACAGGATGAACGAACTAATGTTCCACTGAAATGAACTTTGATCAAGATATGGGATTTTTGTTTAAAAGTTGACATTTAATGTAGAAAGAGATCTAAAAGTAACATATTGATTAGCAAATTTGGCTTAAGGAAAATATGAAACTACATATGATAAGAAATCTCATGTGGAAAATCCAGAAGCATTATGGATGCAAAAATGAGAATTTTTGGACCATTTTTCTTTCAATGATCAAAGTTGAATAAGGCCTTACATGTATATATATCTTTTTAAGTTATTGTTTTATTATGTATTCACAAAAACTCTATTCTTATATACAACTGGCATTACTGTCACACAAACATGTCAAGTTCATTCTTTTTCTAATCCCTGTCACTCCCTATCATGTTAAAATTTATGTGTGCTAAAATAGCCTTAGAGCAGGAGAACAAACAGGGCAAACATAGTAATGAGATAATGATGTGGTTAAGAAAAAGTGCTAGACTATAAGAGAGATTGGAGTTGAGAGTTAGTTTAACACTTGCTGGATGTTTGTCCCTGAGAAAATTATTGAATCTTCCTAAGCCTGTTTCCTTATCAGTAAAATGAAGATAATAATTCCTACCTCATGAAGATGTTATGAGTTTTAAATGAGATTACACATATAAAGAGTTTTATATAGAGCTGATGAATAGTGACACTCAGTTTTTTTGTTAAAAATACTATTTTAGCTATTATGAGTTACCAATTAGTTCTTTACATGTGTGGAAATAGTTTTGATTTCTCTTAAATCCTCCTTTAGACTTTATGTAATATTAGCCTAACATGCTTTTTTCTTTGGGGTTGAGAAATGAGACCACCCTGGCTCCGAGTGGGGTTATCATTTGAACATGTGGAGAATTAGTTATCAATTATTGCATGTTAAGCTTTAAAAAACTCCCAATCTCAGCGAAGGTTGGTACAGCAACTTTGTGCATTTCTCTGAAAGCCTCTCCACTGACCACCACTCGAATTTTCTAAGAGGCTGTGAGCTGGGGAGCAAAAAGAGAGTTAGATGAAAAAATTAAACAAATAAAGCTTGGCTACTGATGTGGAAGTACTGAAACTGAGGTAGGACATGCCTTTTCAAATTGCAGAAAATCAAGGTAGAGGGCATTTGAAATCCACTTCCAAGCCGAGCTCTTAGAGTACTGCAGATGTGCCACAGGTCACAATGAAGCAGGGACCAGAAGAATCACGATGGCTCCTGGGATGTCAGTGGCAGACAATATCTGATGAGGACTCTTAGTCTCAGAGATACTCAGTCAAACAATCAAGCCTTACCTGAAGCTAGGAGAATGACATAAAATTCACTTGGGAAGATGATCTTTAACTCAATGAGAAGATATGCATCCAGAAACAGTAGCATGGACTATGTGGTAAGATGCCACTGCAACAAATGTCAGTGAAATTGAAAGCCAAACAGTTGTGCATGTCTCAGGATACAGGTACAGAACAGACTAAAACCAATAAATGGAGTTTTCTTCTCCCTTCCAAAAATGCAGACTTTTTTCATAAGCTTTGAGGCATAGAATCAAATGCAAAGATAAGGAGAGTAAAGGAAACTATTTCTACATTTGATTTCAAGCTTGAAATAATTACAACATGTTTAAGATTCCCTGGAATGAAAAGATTACAGGTTTTGAGACTGGATGAATTTGGGGAGCATGATAGAAATTAATTTCAGGTAGGGAAAAATAATGTTACTTTTTTACACACTTGAATTTGTGGTCTGTGAAACTATTTTGTTCCACTTATGCAGCTTTCATTGACTCTACAGAGTAGGTTTTATTTCCCTGTAGTAAAAGAATAAACTATGTATCAAGGAGCTTATATAATTAGCCTAATACACGTAAGCAGAGACTGCAGCTGCTACCAGATGTACAAGGAGTCTTATTTGTGCAATACACCAGTGTTTCTCAAACATTAAGGTGCATAAAGGGCTTATTAAAATTACCCTACACATCACATATTCTGATTCCTTAGGTCTGTGGTGAAGTGCTAAAATGTGAAGCTTTAACGTGGTACCTATGCTATTTTGATACTAGCTAAGCCATTCCATTTTATAAACTGGTTTCAGTTTAAAAAGAGGAAGCAAACAGAGACAGATAGGTGTGCATGCATGCAAACAAACACACACACACAACGAGAGAGAGAGAAGGACTAAAGCATTTGATGAAATATTAAAACGATTACATATTTAGGTCATAGCACTGTACATTCTAAGGAAAGAAATACCCTGTCACAATATTTAGGGACAATATAAATATCTAAATTTAAACTATTGGATTGTCCTCTATCTTAATCTATCATTTATTGGACCATAAACCAATCATAATGAAAGTAGTACAAACCTTATTAGAACAATTATAAATTTAAACATTACTAAAATATGCAAATCCACTGTTAGACTAATTGTTTTAGAAGTAAATTGCAACAGTAAATAGGTGTTACTAAATGAGCATAGAACAGCTATTTTAAAATATTTAAAAACCTAACTAGCAATATACTGGACAAAAGTCTGGTTACATAAAGAATGAGCTGCATCTAACAATGCCACAGGAATTGGCCATTGTGATATTGACTAGGAGGTCAGTGATTAAAATATTTACCAATAAGAAACAAATTAACTATGGCAGGACCTTGACACTCCCTTATTGTAATTCCACCTCTAACCTGTATACCTCTGTAGAAACACCTTTCACCTCTATAGAAACAAAGGTTTTGTTAGGCATTATGAAGCCATAGACTTTGTCAGCGTATTATCACAATGATCTTATCCTCAAAGTTGCTCAACTTTGCAGGTGGAGTCAACAACTGTCCAATTTATTCAGGACTAGCCTAGTTTCAGTACCAAAAATTCCACATCCCAAGAAAGAAATCCAAAGTCTCAGACAAACCAGAATAGTTGTTCACTCTATTTGCTGGAAAAAAGATAGCATGTCTGGTAGATATTCTACTTAGAAAAATATGAAGATATCTGTAGTGGGAGCAACATTTTGAATAATAACCATGAATTGTCTCCTTTGTCTTCTTGAGCACAAGACTTTCAACGTGTCCACCCAAGGCCTTCATCTACAAGGGCATGCAGATGAACAGTGCTATGGGGAATGATAAGAAAATTGAGATTTGACACGGAAGGGATTCTTGATGCAGGAACAGTGTAATATTTGACTTCAGATATGTAACTCAGGGCTATGCACTGAGATGATAGTGTTTCCATCTAGGCTATATACTTGAGAGGGTATTTACTGGATCGTTTTAGTTCCCCCTTTACCTTATTGACACAGGACCCTAGGTACTGACCCAGACTGCACTCACCAGTCTGTAGTTTGTGTCAGACAGAAATGTTTATTGTGTTAAGTCACTGGAAATTTCGGATTTGTTTTTACAGCAGTTAGCTTTACCTTAACTAAATACATACTACACAGAAGGGAAAATTAGGGTTGGACAAAGAGGATTAGAACTGTATGATTGGGTTTACAAAGGAGAAGAAGAAGGAAGATCAAGCAGAAGGAGATTCTTAAAGGTTCCTAGCAGTGGTCTTAGACCTGAACAGCACTTAACAATCTTCTATTTTGTTTGAAAGTGACAGCAACGTAACTCAAACTAGATTAAGCTAAAAAGGTATTATAATTCATGGGCTCTTTATATTAGAAATTTTACCCTCACAAAGCTGGAATCAGGAACTTATGTTACTCTTAGGCCTTCCTCTCTCTCACTCTCTCTCTTTCACTCGCTCTTTCTCACTGTCCCAACATTTTTTCTAAGTGTGCTTTATTTTTACTCACCAGATGGAGGATAACTTATCAAAGAAAAAGCTTCAGAGCATGCAAAAATAACAAATATCCATCACAATGAGTTAATGAAAATACGGATGTATATGTATATATATGTATGTGTGTATATATATATATATCCATATATATGTATATATATGTATGTGTGTGTGTGTATATATCCATATAGATGTATGCATACGTCTATATGGATATATATGGATATATATGTATACATATATATGTGTGTGTGTGTATATATCCATATATCCATATTTTCATTAAGAAACAGAGAAACAGGAGCAATAGGAAATATATATATATATATATATATACATAAATACATGCATACACACATATATACATATGTATATACACACATACTTAGAGACAATGAGAGATTTATTTTAATAAATCAGCTTACACAATTGTGTAAGTCAAGTCTGAAATCCATGGAGCAATTCAGTGTTTCTTTACAGAATATGATAATTTTTTGCAGCAACTAACCAAGACTGCTAACCAAGGGAGAGAGAGAGACAGAGAGAGAGAGAGAGACAGATAATGATTCACATTATCCTCTAGTCTCTTTGAGTCAGTTTTCAGGAAACAGAAAGACTTCCTTTGCTGGAGTGGGATGGACTTACATATCATTTCAATTATTATGAGTACAACTAAGATACTATATTTAGAAGACTATGTTGTTGAACTGTGGAAATATTGAATGGTGCCACAGTTTATGGCTGTCTCCAAATAAAAACATATTAAATAAGTCATCCAAACATGCTGTATCACAACATCCAAATGATCTGCTTATTTTTTATTTTATTTTTTTGAGATCAAGTCTCGCTATGTCATTCAGGCTGGAATGCAGTGGCGTGATAGCTCACTGCAACCTCTGCCTCCCAGGTTCAAGTAATTCTCCTGCATCAGCCTCCTGTGTAGTTGGAATTACAGGCGTGTACCACCATGCCCAGCTAATTTTTGTATTTTTAGTAGAGATGGGGTTTCACCACATTGGTGAGGCTGGTTTCAAACTCCTGACCTCAGGTGATCCACCTGCCTCAGCGTCCCAAAGTGCTGGGATTACAACAGTGAGCCACTGTGACTGGCCCAATGATCTGTTTATTAACTTCTGGATAACAAACCACACTCCAAAACTGAGTGATATAGTGACTTAAAATAACTGTTTTAATCACTTCTCATGATTTGGTGCAATGACTAGAGAGCTGGCTGGATTTCTGTGCAATGTGATGTGGGTAGGGTCAGTAGTCAATGAGGGCATCACTTGGGCTAGAATGCACTACATGTCTTACTTAATATGGTTATTGACTTATTGCTCAGCTGGAGTTGTTGACCAGTTCACCCATACATGGTCTTTCTATGTGACTTGGGCTTCTCATAGCATGGTGCCTGTGTTATAAAGGGAGTGTCCCAAGAGGAAATAGTTCAAGATGGTTAAAGCAAAAGCTGAGAGCCTGTATACACTAGGCTAGAACTGTCAAAATGTTGCTTCAACCACCTTCTGTTAGTTAAACTGTCACAGATTAAACCCAAATTCAAGAAGAAGAGAAATAAAGCCCAAATAAACTACTTGATGAAAAGAATGACACAAAAGCTGCAGTTATCCTTAGTACAGTACTCAAACTATCAGGAAAATGGTGTGGGAAATGTGCGTGAGTCCACCATGAACAGCCACGGCCTTGGCATACCCTCTGTTTCAGTCAGATACTTCCAGAGAAACAGAAGCAATAGGAAATATATATACATATATACATACATATGTACACACACATACATATGTATATACACACATACTTAGAGTGAGAGATTTATTTTAATTAATCAGCTTACACAGTTGTGTAAGTCGAGTCTGAAATCCATGGAGCAATACAGTTTTTCTTTACATAATATAATTTGTTGGAGCAGCTAAACCAAGACTGCTTTAACATTCCTTTCTGCTTGACTAAATTTAAGATAGGCCTCTTCCTGACTATAGGCCTCTATCCTCCTGTTTGCTAAAGCATTTACTTTAAAACGCTTGGAACTGTAAATTGTTTCTCTGCCCTTTTGAGATGCAAATCTTCCACTTCTTTCTCAAGGACCTGGGGCCATCTCTTTGAAATGTTATCATCAAGAAGATAGGACCCCTCTATCCCAGTCTCTGCTGAAGAGCAGGAACCTCACTTCAATAAATGCCGATTAGCAAACAGACAATCTAGTCGTATTAACCAACCTCCCGGCTAATGTCTTCTGGTACTTTTCAGCTGGATCACCCAACTGCTTTAAAATTATCCTGCTTTTCATTGAAGTTTAGTTCCATTTCTGTCCTCTACCTCAATAATTTTGAACAAAGCCTTTCTTGCCCATTTAACCAGTCTAATGTAATTTTCTTTTACAACAGGTATAAAGTTAATTGCCGATGAGGCTGATCCTTTTGTGGCTTGCTTTCAAATTTTCTTAGAGTGGTACTCTAGTTGTCTTTTATTAGGGCTACCTTAGCTTTAGGCAAAACAATTTTGTAGTGGTCTTTACTGAATTCCCATGTTTTGTGCCAAGAGGTTATACCACTCTAATGAGTTAGAACTTTAACTTCCACCAATCTTCTGTAAACTATGGAAATTTTTGACTTATAACACACTAGTATTATTTCCCTGAGTATGAGAAATGCCCCTATAACATGTGTATAGGTCAACTCCTTAGCCAAAGATCCAAGGGGACTTCAATACTGATTTTGAGCTCTTTATCTATGTAGCTCCCTTCTCTGTAATACCATGCCCTGCAAAATTTAGCTGCCTTTGTCTTCTTGAACTCCTGTTTCTGATCATTTGATTCCATGAGTCATGGTTCTGAGTCTCCCCTCCTGCAATGTTGCCTGGAAACACCTCTGGGCAAAAATCCAGGTGAACAGCAGAACTCAATTCATTTTTTCATGGACCTCTATCCTCTGTTTGTTGTCTAGTATGTGAAAATTGTTGCTTCAAATGTCAGTTTTCACCCTAGTTTGTTATTATGATTATTATTATTATTGTGCTGGTAGGTCAAATACCATCTTCTTGATAAACGAAAGTGGAAGACTTAAAATGTTATATAATTTGAAATGGCTGTTCTATTGTAGATAAAGGCTTTGTACCCTCCCCGCAAAAAAGAAGTCATTAAAATTCCCAGTGTCCTTATGTGTTTTTGTAAAGTGTCATTTTGTTTCCATTTGAAAAACTAAAGTTTCCTAGGCACAGTGGCTCAAGCCTCTAATCCCAGCACTTTGGGAGGCTGAGGCTGCACTCCAGTCTGGTGAAAGAAAGAGACTTCGTCTCCAAAAAAAAAAAAAAAAAAAAGACAATAAAAAAGGAAAACAGACGTTTTCTAGATCAGTGCCTAAATACACAGCTGCTTAATTTCTTGCAATGACTTAATGCTAAATGCAATTTTATACAATTATTTTCATACATTTCTAACAAAGACATGGTGTGTTATTGGGGTTATATTTAGATCTATAGTATAGAAAAATCTTTTAAAGTGTTTGTTTATATACATATATATGTGTATACGTATACACACATATATATGTATTTAGCTATCCTTCAAATTCTAAAAAAAAAAATAAAACATAAGAACACTAATTGAATAACTATAAAGTTTTCACAGAGAGGCTATTAAAAACCTGCATGTGCATCATCAGAAAGTTTTTTTCATACTATCTCATTTATTTTTCTCAAACTCAAAGCCAATTTCATTGGGTTTTTAGTTTCCAGATGCTATAGTTCAAAGAAAGATACCACATCACTGCATCTATTGAGATAATTATGCGGTTTTTATCTTTGGTTCTGTTTATGTAGTGGATCACATTTATAGACTTGCGTATGTTGAACCAGCCTTGCATCTCCGGGATGAAGCCTACTTGATCATGATGGACAAGCTTTTTGATGTGCTGTTGCAATCAGCTTGCCAGTATTTTATTGAAGATTTTTGCATCTATATTAATCATGGATATTGGCCTAAAGTTTTCTTTTTTTGTTGAGTCTCTGCCAGGTTTTGGTATCAGGATGACGTTGGTCTCTTAAAATGATTTGGGAAGGATTCTCTCTTTTTGTATTGTTTGTTAAAGTGTTAACATAAGTCCTAACACCATAAAAACCCTGGCAGAACACCTAGGCAAAACCATTCAGGACATAGGCATAGGCAAGGACTTCATGACTAAAACACCAAAAGCATTGGCAACAAAAGCCGAAATAGACAAATGGGATCTAATTAAACTCTAGAGCTTCTGTACAGCAACAGAAATGATCATTAGAGTTAAACAGCAATGAACAGAATGGGAAAAAAATTTTGCAATCTACCAATCTGACAAACGGCTAATATCCAGAATCTACAAAAAACTAAAACAGATTTACAAGAAATAAACAAACAAACCCGTTCAAAAGTGGGTGAGGGATATGAACAGACACTTTTCAAAAAAAGACATATATAAGGCCAACAAACAAATGAAAAAATGTTCCTCATCACTGGTCATTAGAGAAATGCAAATCAAAACCACATTGAGATACCATCTCATGCCAGTTAGAATGGCAATCATCAAAAAATCTGGAGACTACAGATGCTGGAGAGGATGTGGAGAAATAGGAACACTTTTACACTGTTGGTGGTAGTGTAAATTAGTTCAACCTTTGTGGAAGACAGTGTGGTGATTCCTCAAGGACCTAGAAATAGAAATTCCATTTGACCTAACAATCCCATTACTGGGTATATACCCAAAGGACTATAAATCGTTCTATTATAAAGACACATACACACATATGTTCATTGTGGCACTGTTTACAATAGCAAAGACCTGGAACCAACCCAAATGCCCATAGATGATAGACAGACAAGGAAAATGTGGCACATATACACAATGGAATACTATGCAGCCATAGAAAATGATGAGCTCGTGTCCTTTGTAGGGACATGGATGAATCTGGAAACCATCATTCTCAGCAAACTGACACAAGAACAGAAAATCAAACACCACATGTTCTCACTCATAGGTGGGTGTTGAACAATGAGAACACGTGGACACAGGGAGGAGAGCATCACACATTGGGGACTGCTGTGGGGGGGCTAGAAGAGGGACAATGGGGGTTGGGGAGGTTGGGGAGGGATAACATGGGGAGAAATGCCAGATATAGGTGACGGGTGGATGGAAGCAGCAAACCGCCTTGCCATGTAAGTACCTATGCAACAACCCTGCGTGATCTGCACATGTACCCCAGAACCTAAAGTGCAATTAAAAAAAAAGGAAGAATGATACCACATCACGTGTACAAGTTACACCTGAGAGCCAGCCAAAAGAAAACAATTTTATTGAATGATGAGGCTTATGGTTCAGTTCTTACTGGTAAAGAAATTGTGATAGACAAAATTCTAAGATGGTCTTCAAGATTCACA
Organism: Cacajao melanocephalus; assembly: GCA_963573385.1. Lineage (NCBI taxonomy): Eukaryota > Metazoa > Chordata > Mammalia > Primates > Pitheciidae > Cacajao > Cacajao melanocephalus. Next base: position 10,568 of record CAUYLG010056493.1, read on the forward strand.
TCCCCGATATATGTGACCAGTATAATCCCTCTCCCTTTGAATATGGACAGTCCTTTGGAATATGGCTAATATAACCACTGTGATTAGTTTACATTGTAAGCTAATTGTGCAATTGTGAGGGGATTTTTCAGATGTAATTAAATCCCTAATTATTTGATTTTGAGCTAATCAACAAAGAGATGATCTCAAATGGGTAAAACCTAATCAGGTGAGCCCTTTATTTATTTAATTTTTTAATTTTAACTTAATTTAGGTTCAGGGGTGCCAGTGCAGGTTTGTTATATAAGTAAACTATGTATTATGGGGATTTAGTATTCAGATTATTTCGTTACTGTAATAATGATAGTAATAAGCATAGAAACAAATAGGTAATTTTATGATCCTTCTTCTCCTCCCACTTTCCACTGTCAAGTAGGCCCCAGTGTATGTGATGTTCCCCTCTTTCTTACTATGCATGTGTTCCCATTGTTTAACTCACACTTGTAAGTGAGAACATGTAGTGTTTGGTTTTCTGTTCCTAGATTAGTTTGCTTAGCATAATGGCCTCCAGCTTTATCCATTTTGCTGCAAAGGACATGATCTTGTTTCTTTTTAATAACTCTAAGTATTCCATGGTGTATGTGTAACATATTTTCTTTATTCAGTCTACCCTTGATGGGCATTTAGGTTGATTCCATGTCTCTGCTATTGTGAATTCTACTGAAATGAATATATGAGTACATGTGTCTTTATGGTAGAATGATTTATATTCCTTTGGGAATAATGGGATTGCTGGGTTGAATGGTAATTCTGTTTTAAGTTCTTCAAGAGATCACCACACTGCTTTCCACAATGGCTGAACTAATTTTTAGTACCATCAGCAGTGTATAAGCGTCCCCCTTTTTTGCCAGTATCTGTTAATTTTTGACTTTTTAGTAACTGCCATTATGACTTGTGTGATATGGTATCTCATTGTGGTTTTGATTTGCATTACCATAATAATTATTGAGGTTGATAATCCTTGCTTATACTTGTTGGCTGTATGTATGTCTTCTTTTGAAAAGTGTCTGTTCATGTATTTGGCCAACTTTTTATGGAGTTGTTTGTTTTTTGCTTGGAAATTTAAACTCGATAGATTCTGGACAGTAGACTTTGGTCAGCTGCAGAGTTTGCAAATATTTTCTCCCATTCTGTAGGTTGTCTGTTTACTCTGTTGATAGTTTCTTTTACAGTGCAGAAGCTCTTTAGTTCAATTAGGTTTCACTTGTCAATATTTGGTTTTGTTGTAATTGCTTTTGGTGTCTTTATCATGAAATCTTTGCCATTTCCCATGTTCAAAATGGTATTTCCTAGGTTATCGTCCAGGGTTTCTATAGTTTTAGGTTTTACCTTTAGTCTTTAATCTATCTTGAGTTGATTTTTGTACATGGTATAAGGAGGGTGGCCAATTTCAATCTTCTGCATATGGCACCGTTATCCCAGCACCGTTTATTGAATAGAGAGAACTTTCCTCATTGCACGCTTTTGTCAACTTTGTCACAGATCAGTTGGCTGTGGATGCGCATCATTATTTCTGGATTCTCTATTCTGTTCCATTGGTCTCTATGTCTGTTTTTATATCAGTACCTTACTGTTTTGGTTACTGTAGCTTTGTAACATTGTTTGAAGTCAGGTAATGTGATGCTTCATTCTTCTTCATTCTTTTTGTTTAGGATTGCTTTGGTTATTCAGGCTCTTTTTTCATTTCATATGAATTTTAAAGTAGTTTTTTCCTAAATCTGTAAAAAATGTCATTGTTAATTTGAAAGGAATAGCATCAAATCTATAAATTGCTTTGGGCAATATGACCATTTTAACAATATTGATTCTTCATTTCCATAAGCATCAACTGTTTTCCCATTTGTATCATATCTGATTTCCTTGAGAAGTGTTTTGTGATTCTTATTGTACAGATGTTTCACCTTCTTAGTTAGCTATATCCAAGGTATTTTGTTCTTTTTGCAGCAATTATGTATAGGATTGCATTCCTTATTTGGCTCTCAGCATGGATGTTGTTGATGTATAGGAATGCTACTGATTTTTGTATATTGATTTTGTATCCTTAAAATTTGTTGAAGTTGTTTACCAGATCAAGCACCTTTCAGACAGACACTATCAGACTTTCTAGTTACAGAATCATGTCATCTGCAAAAAGGGATAATTTGACTTCTTTTCTCCCTATTTTAATGTTTTTTATTTATTTCACTTGCCTGAGTGTTTTAAGCAAGTAAAGGACTTCCAGTAATATTCATGTATTGAATAGGAGTGAATGTATTGAATGAGAGTGGGCATCCTTGCCTTGTTTTAGTTTATAAGGGGAATGCTTTCAGCTTTTGTGCATTCAATATGATTGATGTTGGCTGTGGGTTTGTCATAGATGGCTCTTATTATTTTGAAGTATGTTCCTTCAATGCCTAGTTTATTGAGAGTGTTTAACAAGAAGAGATGTTTAAAATGAATTCATTTCAATAAAATGAATTTTATCAAAAGCCTTTTCAGCATCTACTGAGATAATCATGCAGTCTTGTTTTTACTTCTGCTTATGTGATGAATCATGTGTATTGATTTGCATATGTTAAACCAACCTTGCATCCAAGAGATAAATCCCATTTGATCATAATGGATGAGCTTTTTCATGTGCTTCTGGATTTAGTTTGCAAGTATTTTGTTGAGGACTTTTGCATCTATTTTCATCAAGGATATTGGTCTGAAGTTTTCTTTTTTTGTTGTGTCTCTGCCAGCTTTTGGTATCAAGATGATGCTTCATAAAATGAGTTGGGGAGGAGGATCATTTTGGAATAGTTTCAGTAGAAATGATACCAGCTTTTTTTATACATCTGGTAGAATTCAGCTGTGAATCCATCTGGTTCTGGGCTTTTTTTGGTTGGTAAGCTATTTATTACTGATTCCATTTTGGAACTTGTAGTTGGTCTGTTCAGGGATTCAATTTCTTCTTGGTTCAGTCTTGAGAGGTTGTACGTGTTCAGAAATTTATCCATTTCTCCTAGATTTTCTAATCCAAGTGCAAACAGGTGTTCATAGTACTCTAAAGATTTGTTTTATTTCTTTGGGGTCAGTGGTAATGTCCTTTTTGTTATTTCTAATGGTTTATTTGGATCTTCTCTATTTTAAAAAAAATAATCTAGCTAGCAGTCTATCTTATTAATGTTTTTAAATAAGAAACTTATGGATTCATTGATCTTTTTATGGTTTTTGTGTATGTGTGTCTCAATTCAATTCAGATCTGATTTTGATTATTTCTTGTCTTCTGCAGCTTTGGGTTTGGTTTTCTCTTGCTTCTCAGTTCCTCTAATTGTGTTAGGTTGTTAATCTGTTAACCTCACTATGATCAAATGGGGTTTATCTCTGGGATACAAGGTTGGTTTAACATATGCAAATCAATACACATGATTCATCACATAAGGAGAAGAACAAAACTGCATGATTATCTCAGTAGATGCAGAAAAGGCTTTTGATAAAATTAATTTTATTGAAATGAATTCATCTTAAACATCTCTTCTAACTTTTTGTTAATCTTGCTTTGATGTGAGCTTTAAAGCTATAAACTTCTATGTTAACACTGCCTTAGTTGTGTCCTAGAGATTCTGGTATATTGTATCTTTGTTCTCATTACTCTCAAAGATGTTCTTACTTCTGCCTTAATTTCATTACTTACCCAACAATCATTCAGGAGAAGGCTGTTTAATTTCCATATAATTGTATAATTTTGAATGATTTTTTAGCATTGATTTATATTTTTATTTCACTATGGTACAAGAGCATGATTGGTATAATATTGTTTTATGATTTTGCTGAGGATTGTTTTATGTCCAATTGTGTAGTCAATTTTAGAGTATATACCATGGGGCAATGAGAAAAATACATATTCTGTCGTTTTGGCATGGTGATTTCTTTAAAGGTCTATTAGGGCTATTTGGTCAAGTGCTGAGTTTAATTACTAAATATCTTTGTTAATTTTTTGCCTTGATGATCTAATACTGTCTGTGGGGTGATGAAATCTCCCACTTTTATTGTGTGAGAATTTAAGTAACTTCATAAGTTTCTAAGAACTTATTTTATAAATCTGGATGCTCCTGTGTGAGTGAGTATATATTTGGGATTGTTAGCTCTTCTTGTTGAATTGAAGAATGCTTTACCATTATGTAATGCCCTTCTTTGTCTTTTTGATGTTTGTTGGTTTAAAGTCTGTTGTGTCTGAAATTAGGAGAGCAACTCCTGCTTGTTTCTGTTTTTCATTTGCTTGGTAGAATTTTTCCATTTCTTTACTTTGAGCCTATGGATATCATTGCATGTGAGATGGGTCTCTTGAAGATAGCATACCACTGGGTCTTGATTCTTTATTAAGCTTGCCACTTTGCACCTTTTAATTGGGGCATTTAGTCCATTTATATTTAAGGTTAGTATTGATATGTGCAGATTTGATCCTGTCATTGTGTCATTACCTGGTTATTAAGCAGACTTGTTTGCATGGTTGCTTGAAGTGTCACTAGTATGTGTACTTAAATGTGCTTTTATAGTGCCGAATTACAGTCTTTTCTTTGCATATTTAGCACTCCTTTCAGGACATCTTGTAAGGCAGCTCTGGTGGTAACAAATTCCCTCAGCATTTGCTTGTCTGAAAAGGATTTTATTTCTCCTTCACTTATGAAGCTTAGTTTAGCTGAATATGAAATTCTTGATTGGAAATTCTTTTCTTTAAGAATGCTGAGGTCGGGCATGGTGGCTTTGGGAGGCCGAGGCAGGCAGATTACAAGGTCAGGAGTTCAAGATCAGCTTGGCCAATATGGTGAAACCTCATCACTACTAAAAATACAAAAATTAGCTGGGTGTGGTGGCACACACCTGTAGTCCCAGCTACTTGGGAGGCTGAGGCAGGAGAGTCGCCTGAACCTGGGAGGTGGAGGTTGCAGTGAGCTGGGATCATGCCACTACACTCCAGCCTGGGTGACAGAGTGAGACTGTCTCAAAAAAAAAAATGCAGAATGTAGGCCCCCAATCTCTCCTGGCTTACAGGGTTTCTGCTGAAAGATGTGCTGCTAGCCTGATGAGGTTCTCTTTTAGGTGACCTGCCATTTCTCTTTCATTTCTACCTTGGAGACTCTGTTTATGTGTCTTAAGGATGGTGTCATGTAGTATTTCGTGGAAATTGTCTGCATTTTCTGAATTTGAATGTTGGCCACTCTAGCAAGGTTGGGGAAGTTTTTGTGGAAGATATACTGAAATATACTTTTCTAAGTTGCTCACTTTTTCTTTTTCTCTTTCAGAGATGCCAATAAGTCAGGATTTTCTCTATTTTCATAATCCCATATTTCTCAGAGGTTTCGTTCATTTTTATTTTTCACTGATGAGTTAGTTCTGAGAGTCTTTGAACTCTGAGATTCTTCCTTCAGTGTGGCCTATTTTGCTATTAATACTTTTGATTGCATTATAATTCTTGTAATAGGTTTTTCAGCTCTATAAGACCATTTCAGTTCTTTCTTTTCCTGGCCATTTCATCTACCAGCTCATCTATTGTTTTATTGCAATTCTTAGATTCCCTGGAGTTGGTGTCAACTTTCTCCTGAATCTCAGTGATCTTCATTCTTATCCATATTCTGAATTCTCTTTCTGTTATTTCAGCTTTTTCAGCCCAGTTGAGAACCCTAACTGGGATACAACTACAGTCATTTAGAGGAAAGAAGTTACTGTGGTTTTTGGAGCTGCTAAATTTCTTGGACTCATTCTTTCTTATATGTATGGGCTGATGTTCCTTTAACTGAAGTGTAATTTGTGAACAGTCAATAGACTTTTCTGGATATTTTCAGAAAGTGAAGATCTTTGGCCTGTGATCCAGTAGGTGGTACATAAGCAAAATGGCTAGTAGGTAGGCTCCTACTCAGCCACCTGACTCCTTTTTATCTCCTCAAGACTGTAGCCATGTTCTTTCTCAGTGTTCTGAAAGTGTGGGCTTCTCTCCCACTTGAGTACTGGCTGCAGATCTCAGCTTGGCACTCCCAGGCTGCACACTGTAGCTCTGGTGCAGGCTCAGGCTTTATGTTCCTTCCCTAGTTTTAAGGCAGCATGGGAAGGGATTTTAGCAGTAGTTGTGGCATAGGGCCTTTCACTTGTCTCTTGGGGCTCTACTCCAAAGAGATGTGGAGATGCTATCAATCACTACAATCAGTCTGGGATGGGGTGACTGAACTGCGAGCTCAAAACAGGAGGGCCCTTCCTGGTAATGAGCAAAGAGGGAGGGTGGGTAACAGGGAAGACAGACTAATCTTTTCTTCTTAGGGCAACTGCAGCTTGCTGGAGGTGCAGCTAAAACACTCAGGGTATTTGCTTCTTTCCCAGTCAGAGGGCAGCAAGGGCAGTACCACTGTAGTGGCAGTGAGAGAGGGATTTTTGGTGTGTTCTGGGAACCCCATCCCAGAGAAACATGGAGCCACTGTTCCGGGAATGTTCAGCCAGGTGGTTGAGCAGCTGTACTGCTGGCCCGATCTGAAGGTTCTGCTTGATGAAGAGCAGGGTGGGTCAAGGGCTTACAGGTAGGAGAGACTGAGCTCCTCTCCACATGGTGATTGTGGCATGTCGGGAGAGCAGATAAAGCCTTCAGGCTCTTTGTTTCTTCTTCAGACTGAGGGCAGCAGGGGAGGAACCACTGCTGTGGCAGAGGCAGAGCGGTTGTCAGTTGCCTCTGGGTGGCCCTCCCCAGGGAAACTCAGAGCCACTACCAGTGGATGTGCTCGGAGGTAGGTGGGACAGTTCATGTGTGATCCTGAGACAGAGGCCGTGCCTGGTAAAGGGTCAGAGGTGAGCTCTTTAAAAGAGGACAAACATTCCCTGATATTAGAGATTCTTCTCTTTTCCTAGAAGTAATCAGCTGTAAGAGGACTTGTGAGAGGGATACACCTCTAGAACTGTGAGAGGCTTCTAGTATCTAAGAGTGGCCCATGGACAAAAACTAGCAATAAAATAACAACCTCAGTCTATGTCCACCCATGAGGAACTAAATTCTGCCAATATCTCTGTGAGCATTCAGCTGGATCCTGAGCTCCAGAATAGAATGCTGTCTGACCAAAACGTTTAATTGCAGCCTTGTGAGACTTCGAGCAGAAAACCCAGTTATGCCATGCCTGAACTTATAACCTGCAGAATTTGTGAGATAAAAAGTTTGTTATTTTAAACCAGTAAGTTTTGTGTACTTTTTAATGTAGCAATTGATAATTAATAAAGCTACATTGGTTAGTAAAATGTTAAATGCTCCTACTAGTTTGGAAATAGCTTCTGCCTAAGCTCCTGAATACGCCTCCACCAATACCTGGTCATAAGGCTATTACTGCTCTTAGATTTATGGATGCATCAACTAAAGTGTTAACATTTAAACCATCAGGGACCTCCAGGACCTTGCTTCATCAATATAGCAGCTTCCCTTCTGATTGGCCAGTGATCAAGTCATACTGAATATTATACTATATTATATATTATCTATTGAGTTTTACATATATATACACAGACACACATATAGATATATATAGGTATATATAGATATATAGATATACATATACATATAAATGTGTGCAGATATTCCTTGACTTACTATGGGGTTACATTTAGATAAACTCATAATAAGTTGAAAATATTGCCAGTCAAAACATGCATTTAAAACACCTAACCTACTGAACATCATCATTTAGCCTTATCCACCTTAAATGTGCTCAGAACATTTATACTGGCCTATTTTTGAGCAAATTATCAAACCCAAAGCCTACTAAAATCAGTTGTTGAATAGCTCATGTTATTTATTGAACCCTGTATTGAAAGTGGAAAACAAAGTGGTTGTATGCGTACTTGAAATATGGCTCCTACTGAATGTGTGTCACTTTCATACCATCATAAACTTGAAATCTGTACACATTTCTCTTTCTCTCCATATATATACATATATATACACACATATACACACATTTATATATACAATATATAGTAATCTCTTGTTACATCAGTGAAGAAGTAATTGCAGTTTTTGCATTTACTTCTTAATGCATTATGTAATACATATTACTATATTATATATGCTAAAGGTATATCAAAGAGTTATTGCAATTGTAGACAATAAAACAGGAAAAGCCCTTTCCCTCATGGGGCTTACCTATGACCTGAAGAAGAGATAGAAGAAAAAAACATTAACTTAACAAATATGGTTTTGGACAATGATCAATACTATAAAGTCAACGGGGTCTGCATGACATAAACATCTGCTTCATGCCAGATTTTGCCAACTTAGTTTCCTGAACTGCCCTATTTTGTCACAGCTTCCTTCTTGGCCCCTTTTCTCATTCTGTGCTGCTGCTGATTATAATGATGATACAATAAAAATAAGCACAGGTATGTATCCAGCGTTTTCTCTGTGCCAGCCACGGAGACAGTTGCTTAATATACATTACCTCATGTAATTCATTCAATAACTCTGTGACTTGAGTACTCCTTAAAGTACTCATTTGATATGTAATATATTAATAAATATATAACATAATAAGGATAATGTTAAACAGTCAGTATATGGCATGACTACTGGCCAAGCAAAATGATGGAGAGCGACTGGCAGGGAAAGAATCTCTCAGAAATGTGGGATTTGAGCTGAGATCTGAATGAAGCAGTGTCAGCCATGAGACAATATCTAAAAGATAAGTTCAGAAAGGTAAACCAGGTCACTTTATTTAAAGTGACTCACTACTCAGACCATTGTAAGGCATATAATTTTGTTTTTAAGTAATAGGAGTGGACTCTGAAAGGTTTTCAGTAGGGAAATGACATGATTTTAATTGACTTTTTAAAAACACCACTCTGTTCTGCTTCCTGCTGCATTTAACCTCCAGGATCTAATAGCCAGGCAATATTACCAGGAGCTGTATATAGGTAGTTCCTTTACAATACTTCTCTGTACCCACCCTACCAGCAGTGTCCCATGTGGCTTCTCAAGTGAACAAATTTTAGTTAACTAGCAGCTACCAGTGTAATTCCTGACACCCTATTGTTTACAAAAGTTTTAGGTCAAGTCATGTAGCTGTAGTGTGTGTTACATTTTTAAGCATATTAATGAGGTATCTTCTTAGTTAATCCTCATTTCCCCACTTTTTAGAGAAGCTGGAGAATCTGTTTTAGTACAGTTACAATAGAAGAATGTAGGCTGGATTGCTACATAGCTAGAAAAAGATTAAGGGCGCCTATATTTCCATCATTCTTTCCCATGCCTCTTAATTTAATACAGTATTTTGATAATATTGTATTTTTGGCTAGGATCTAAATCACAAAAAATTTTCTCACACAGGGTGGTCAACACATGACCTAAAAAGGGATGTATTTAATGACAAGTTTTAGCTGGGTAGCATGGATGACAGTTTGAAGCTATGTATGCTCCTCCTGATTCATTACTGGCCTGGAGCAGTACATTTAAGGAGCTGTCCTGCTCTGGAAGTGCATGCTGAGGTCTGCGTGACAGAAACGTCTGCTTTATGCCAGAGTTTGCCAACTTCATTTCCTAAATTGCCTTATTTTGTCTGTGCTGCATTCCATTCTTCACAAGTTCTCTAATTCTTGGCTTCTATTCTTTCTATGATAATAGTAATGATGATACTTATAATGATAATACAGTAACAAAACCCAACACAGTATGCATCCACTCTTTTCTCTATGCCAGAAAATTGTCTAATATATATTATCTCGTGTAATTCATTCTACATATTATCTCGTGTAATTCATTCTACATATTATCTCATGTAATTCATTCTATAACTCTGTGGCTTGAGTGTAATTCTTAAGCCCACTTAATGGCAAAGAAAACTGAAGCCTAGAGGCAAGATGATCTTATAGCTTGTGAGACATGAACTCAGAAGGTATACCCAGAATAGATTAAAGCCCAAGGAATTTCCATCTTTTTTTATTTTTATTTTTCTGAACTGCTGAGTGTTCTTGTCTCTCTAAGCTATAACTGATGACTTAACGATGTGTGCATAGACTGATTTGGGTAACAATACTTTCAGCTTTGTCTTGCCTTGGAAAAACCCTTCCAGAGTGCTTCTCTTGGGTAACAAAGGCAGATCCATGGTTTCTTTTTCTGATTTACCCAGAATGCCTCTTACCAGGCTTTCTCACTGAAAGACACTTATAGAGCTCATAGATTACATGGAAACTATGCTATAAAAATGTTGTAATGCATGCAAACTGAATTGTTTTTGAACTATTTTGCAGGGGCCAGAAAGTTTTTTATAAGGCCAAGAAGTATATGTTTTTATTGATTAATACACATATTGTTCCAAAAAAATATTTAAGGCCATTAGAAATATAATTTCAACTGGATCTGAGGTTCTTTAATAACAGCCTTAAAATAGTTATCAAAAATTAGTTGAAAAGAAATTTATTTTATTAAGTAAAACTCTTGGGAATTGCATTTGGTCAGAAATAAATTATATTTGTATTAGCCATGAAATACCTAATGGTTTGATAAAAATCTGTTTTTCACTAATCACAATGTTGGACATGGTAGAAGAATATTTATCTTTTAGAATCTTCTGGATTTTGTCAATACCTTTATTTGAATATGAAAAAGTTTTTTCTTTCTCACTTATGAACTGAGTTAAAATAATATTCACTTTCTACAGATTATTTGAATTTGCTTTTATGTTGCTTACTCATTTAACATGCTTTTCATACTCATTTAATCTGCTTTTTTGTTTATCTGTTTGTCATTGAATAGTATGACAAGGCAATTTATGATTCTTAAACAGCAGGTAGTATTTATTTTCTGGTTGCCCTTCTAAAGGATGCAGACTTCAATGCAGCAAGATAGAAATATTTTCAAAAGTACAGTATTTAGACATACCTTCTGGCTGACTACAGTACTCCAGCTCAGTAATTATATTGGGTCAAAGGGGAATAATTCTTTAAATAATATTACAGCATTATCACAGTAAATGGTCCAATAATTTTCAAGAATGACTTTTCTTGTTCTTAATGCATATTAACTCTTCATCTTTATATAAGCACACATATAAGTAAGAATAGACCTGGACATTCTCATCCTCAGAAATTCCATTGTAAATAAATAGATGTGTTCTTTTCCAATGGTATTTCCAGATTTACAAGTCAATAAATTTTAAATATGTTAACTATTGAAAATAAAAATAATTTTTAAATATTTTTCAATAATTATGATAAAATGTATTTTGAATACATTTATGATAGATTTATTTAAATTGTTTTCCCCAAGTTATCTAAACTGAGTTTATTTTCTGACTGAATTTGTCTTGTTGTTTTATCTTCTAAGGCAGGGAAATTGCTATCTTCAAAGAACATACTAAATAAATTCAAAGGACATAATTCTGCCTATTTCCTTTTGGATATCTAAGCAACTTTTCAAAGACTTGTTTAGTTGAAAACATACATAAGAATGGTAGCAATAATTCATTTTTTAAAAATAACATTTTGAAAATATTTGTTAAAGTACAAGAGAAGAGGCACAGGTGGTTGTTACAGGTATAAAACTTTTCTGATTCATGTGATACTAATCTTGTTATCAACTCATGGAATTTATATAAATCCAATGGAATGAAATTTGAGTTCATTCTAGTACCACAGAAAAAGCAACTCAGAATCTTCCAAATGTACAAAAACAGGGACATAAAAGTTAAATAACTTTTTTTCCTGAATCTTGAATAATGTTGATTCTGTGATATAGTGACTTGGATGTGCTTACCTTTCTTCTTTGCTGGTATATATATATATATGTAAAAATACAGTGTTTACTTTTTTATTAAAATACATTATATTGGATTTTTCCAATAAAACTTTTCAAATCTCCAAGAAAGCTGATACTCTTGAAAAATGATAAGCATTCAATGAATGTTTGCCTTTCAAGATGATTTTGGTTAAAAACAAAGAGTCTGACTAAGCATATTTGTGGCTAAAATTAAAGAGATAATTGTGTCTATTTTCAGTTCTTTTGTGATCTATTTTCTTTCCCCGGAAACCTCATAACTAGAATGACAAGATGGTTTATATTGGTTTTTCTAGGTTTCTTCATTTTGTTCTATTTATTTCTCTTGAGGTCTCAAATGTTATTATACATCATAGTTGTTTCCAATTATCTAATTACTTCTCATTTTAAGAACTAAATTGATAAGAGCATCTACCCTGTAGACTCTTGGAATTTTGCCAGCTCTTAATTATTGGAGTTGATAGCAAAGCCTTCTCCACAGACAGTGAAATACTGCTCAGGTATGATTGGAGTAGTTTCTGCAGATAGGAGATTATCTTATTGTGCTTCTTACTGCCATAAGTGCAATTTTATAAATAAAATCAGGTTAAAATGAATGTCACAGGGACACATGGAGGGAAACACAGATTGCTAAAAATGTAGTAGGCAGATTTGGAGAGCTGGATAGAAGGTTGCAGGGGCCTGTGAATAGCCAAGACATTGAATGAAAACATGAGCTGTGGACTCAGTCTAGACTCGAGTTCTATCTCTATCACTTAACAACTGAGCAGGATACCGAACCTCTCTGAGCCTAATAAGTAAATAAGGATAACAATAGTAGGTATCTCATATTTGATAAATAATTTAATACTATAATTAAAGAGATAATTATGTCTATTTTCAGTTCTTTTGTGATCTGTTGTAGGCACCAGGGATACAACAGTAATAAAGTTTAATCTCTGACTTCATGGAATTTGCACAGGGGAGAGGGACATAAATAATTATATAATTGGTCAGGGAACAAAGAAAATATAAGATCAAAGAATAGAGAGTGAAAGGGAAAGGAAGTAGGAAGGCTATGAATATATTAGAAAAGATGCTCAGTGAAGATCTCAGCAAAATAATTGAATCTGAAGGAAGTGAATTAGCAAGTCATGTAGATGTTCTGGGGAAAAAAAAATCATTCTAGGCAGAGAATAGCATGGAGAAAGGCCTGAGTCAGGAACATGTATGGTTTGTACAAATAAGAGCAGAGTCATCAATGAGGATCCAGCAAAGACAGAGGGAAAAGAAGGTGATCTTCATTAGATAAGAGGCATTGCATGGGAAGGTAGCAAATCACACAGGGCCTTGAGTCAAGGTAAAGACTTTGATTGATATGTGACGCCATTGGAGGATGTTGTGCAGAAAAATGACATAAGCTTGTGTATGTTTTATAGAATGGCCTGGCTGAGGAGTTGAAAAGGCAATAGGAGAAAAAGAATGGAAACAGGAAGAGTTCTAAGAAATAAGATGATTGCAGCTCCAACTAATGCAGTAGTCTAGTGAACAGATTCAAGATTTAATTAAAACATAGACTTAAATGAATTTACTTATGTATTGACTGTTGAGTAGTAGAGAAAGAGAAGGTGTTTTGCCTCAGAAATAAATTACCAAATACTGAAAATTGGAAGAGGAGCACTGTTGATGCAGAAGAGAGGTTAAGGATGTAATATATTTAAAATGCTAATTGACAGGTATTTACATATAGGAGTCTGAAGTTCAGAAAAAGATGGAGTTATAAATTTAGAATCCATCAATGTGCAGCTATTATCTTAAGTTATAACACTGTGTGACTTCCTCTGGGCAGTCAGTGTGATAGATACAGGGTCTAAAAACTAAATTCTATGACATTCCAATATTTGAAGTTAGAGAAGATCAGTAGAAACCCGCAGAGGGCACTGAGAAGAAATGGCTAGTAAAAAAAAAAAAAAAAAAAAAAAAAAAAAGGTACACTTAGAAAATTCCAGAGAATGGAGGAAGAAAATATTCCAAGGAGCAATCAGCAGTTTCAAATGCTATCAATAGATGAGTAATGAGAAGTGACTATCGAATTTTATAACATGAGAATGACTGTTGACCTGGATAAGAGAAATTTTGGTTAAATGGTGGAGACAAAAGCACCGTTGAAGTGAAGTCAAGAGAAAATGGAAAGGGTGGAACAAAAGACAGCAACTCCTAGCCAACTCTTTCAAGAAATTTTAGTACCAAAAACAGAAAAGAAAAAAAGAAAGAGAAAAAGGAAAAAGAATAGTAGCTAGAGGAGGAAGTGTGAGTAATAGTTGTTTGGTTTTGTTTTGTTTTAAAGTAAGAAATCGTCATGAATCTTAAATGAGATAATAAACATAAAACATATAGAAGAGAGACTTACATAACAGTTGTCCATGGTGGCCTTGCACTGATCCAGGAAAATCCAAGGAAAAAGAAAATAACTTAGAAAAGAGGGAACACCCCCTTTCCCTTCGTGTAGCTCTCAGAATAATCACAGTATGTGTTGTGAATACAGTGTGCTGAGGTAGGAAGGAACTGCTTGCAACATTCTCAGCTTTATTCCTATTACTCCTAGGGAATGTAACAGCTTGAGTTAAAAAGGAACTAACATAGCTGAGGCTTGGTTTCTCACTCCCCTGGAAGCAGAATATCCTTCAAAGCTTTGCTCAGTGGTCCTATCGCCTTTAAGTTATATAATCTAGGATGGTCTGCCTTTTGGGGCCTCTCAGCTGTGATGCAAGTGGAGCACACATAGTAATGATTTCATCTGCCCCAGGCAGGTTTCCTGAGCCTTAGTGGCCTGGCTCACAAGGTATCCTAGCTTTCTCTTGTCCCTTGCTACTTACCTGTAGATAATAAATCCACTTCCTGTAACTTGTTGCATATGAATGTGCTCTGTCTTGGTGGACTTAGACAAGTTGATAACCAGTGTACAGTGAACCTGCTCCTCCAGACTGGCATGTAACAGCTCAATAAACATTAACCATTATGGGCACTGTATACTAAATAATATGCTTTTCTATTCTAGCAAGAGAAAATTAGCTTTTCTCTCTTATTCCTTCTCAATCTCTGAAAAACTAAACAGTTCTAGAATCAGTGAAGTCTTCATAAAACAGAGAAACCACCTCGACTTAAAGCTGAGTAAAGTCAACTGATTTGAGAACAAGAAAATATAGATAATTCAAACTCTTGAGTTATTAGATAATCCAAACTCTCTATATATTTTGCCATATATTTCAAACTACTGCATTTGACATTATTCACCACCTCCCCCTTCATGAAGCTCTTAGCTATCTTGATTTCTATGACAACTTGTTACTGGTTTTTCTACCTCATTGAATGCTTCTCTAAATTGTCTTTTTTCTCTCTGAGTGTGAATTATTTTCCAAGATTCTGTCCTCATTCTTTGTCCCTTCTCTCTCCCTTAATGTTCTCAACATCTAGAGGCACCTCATTCTCAACATGCTAAAATATGAATGCATTTTCTTAATCTTACATTAGCTCTTCCTATTCTTCTCACAGTTACAATGGGAAGTATTATCTTCTATCTTATGGCTACAAAATGATTCTGTAACTTTCAACATGTTTTTTTCACTTACCCTCAAATGAAGTTACTTTTCTGGTACTAGTTTATATTTTTGTGTCTATTTCTTTAAATGCCACCTGCTATGGTTTGGAAGTTCCCTCCAAAACTCATATTGAAACTTAATCTCTATTGTAAAAGTATTAAAAGGTGGGGTCTTTGAGAGGTAATTAATATTAGACCAGGTCGTCTAGGTGGGGTTCCCATGATAGTATTGGTGGTTTTAAAAGAAAAGAAAGACCTGAAAACTAGCTCAGCAGCATGAAGCCCCTGACCAGATGCAGGCCATCAACCTTGGGCTTTCCAGCATCTAGAAGTATAAGAAATCAATTTCTTTTGTTATAAATTACCTAGTCTTAGGTATTCAGTTATAGCAACAGAAGACAGACTAAGATATCATCTGATGCTTATGACTCATAAATTTATAACTCAAGCTTAATCATCTCCTCGAAGTGCTAGACTCCTGACATCTCTCCTTGAATGCCTAGTTATCACCTCAAACTTGTCATATCCATATTTGCAACGCCCAAGGAGTCCCCATCACATTAAAAGACATCTCCATTCATATATTCCTCTAGTCTTGAATTCTGGTGTCATTCTTAACTATTCTATTTCTCTAATGTCTCATTTCCAATTCATCAGCATATCTTTCAATTCTACTATCAAAACATATCCCCAATAGATATCAGTTCTGACCATTTTCTACCCCTTCACTACTGCTACCATTACCTTTTCCCAATAATACTAAAATAGCTTTTGTGGGAGGCATTATTTTTGTTAACCAATATCTGGTTCTTTTCTATTTGTGGGTACAAAAACTCTTGCTTGGCCACATGACTTGCCTGGGAAAGTAAAATATGTAGAAATGTAATCTGTTTCATTTCCAAATGAAGTCATTTAATTACCATTGCTGACTCTCTAGACCTTTCTTTACCTTCTTCAACAACTGTAGAAGTCCCTGTTGGTGTGGTGGTACCATGAAATTAAAGAAAGCTACAATGCTGTGTGTAGAAATGCCTCCACCACAGGACACTTTGCATTGTTGTTACCTCGCCTGACTAATACAACCTCCAAACTGATTTCCTTGATATTGCTCTTATTTCCACATACCTATAGACTGTTTCAACCAAGCAGTTAATTTCTCTTAGCACATAAAACATTATATCAGTTCTCTTCTTCAAGCCTTCTGCTGGCTTTCTGTCATACCACGAATATAATCTACAGACAATACCTATACTCCCAAGGCCCTGCATACATGATTTGATCTCCACTGTACTGTTTGACTATCTTACAACACTTTCCCCCTACTCATTCATTACTCCAGCTGCACTGAACTTTTTAAATTCTTTAACTATGACTAGTATGTTTCTGCTAGAGCAAAAATTAAAATGACATCTATTTTGTCATCTACTCTCTGGTCAGGGCTTCCCACTGACATAACTTAAGCAAAAATCAGCTGGGAAATACCATTTGCAGCTTTCTAGTTCTCGCAGTACAGAGAAGAGTATAGATGAGCAAGTATGAGCTAAGAGTCACAAACCACTAGCCAGTGCTCTTGGCATAATATAAATTGCATAATAAATATTTATTGATAAGGCAAAATGAATATGTCCTCTTCAAAGTTTTTCCTATTAATCAGCACTGGCTTATAAGATGATGAATAATACAGAGAAACATAGCTTATGACAATGAAGGTGGTAATTAGAGAGTTGTTTAAGTAGGTACTGCAATCCTCAAAACTCACATGTCAAGCAAGCCAATACAATGAGACTATTTTCTTATAGGTGAAAGTTGCATTAAAGCATATCATTAACACTCTTATTCAAACTCCCCTCCTGAAAAGATGGGTTATAGTGCTAGCCTAAGGCTGCAGTCTGTTAAAAGACAAAATTCGAATGTATTTTGTTAAAGATATAATTGGCATTTATTTATGATTCATTAATTGGGCAGCCTTTACTCTATCAAACAGATAAAACCTCCCACTGGGCAATAACAAAACAGTGGGATTTGTAAGGCAAAAACAACAAAACAGAATAATAGAAAAAAAAGCTATTGGTGAATGTTTGGCTACTTCAAGTTTCTTTTCTTGTAAGGATGAAGAAAACACAGGGCATTTCCTTATTACACTGACTCAGATGGCCCTGAGCTCTTTCAGATTGAGTGCTGTGAATATCCTGATTTCAGGAAAAACTTGTTTGGGGATCCCACTGCTTTCTTAAAATTTCAGTATAATTATGTGACACTTAGCATAAGTGATGCCATTTTGCTGTGGTCTGCTCTGTCTCTAACAATTATTGCTTAACAGATCCTAGTATCCGAATGTGGCAGTGATGATAGGACTAACATGGAGGTCACAGAGCATGAACTAAGGGATATCTGAATGATGATAACCAGAGATAAAGCAGTAGTTTCATGAGACTAGGTAGTGAACATAATGAATAGCGAATATAGTGAAAATAGGGAATGGACAAAAACTAGAGTCGCAAAGAAATAGACAGAAGGCTTGGAATAAAGGATAGGAGGATGAACCTTACAAAAATGCTTATATTTCTGGAGCATAGCTCTTGGTAGCTTTCTGAACGGAAGCATGCTTTTATTCTCTTTAAGGGGAAAAGTTTCTGATACGCTGTGAGATTATAAAAGAACAGATACTCTGTTAAATTCTAGGTACTGTGTTAGGCACTCTCACCTCAACCTCCTGAGTAGCTGGGACTATAGGTGAAGGCCACCATGCCTGGCTTATTATTATTATTATTTGTAGAAATGATGTCTCCCTATATGGCCCAGGCTGGTCTCAAACTCCTAGGCTCAAGCAATCCTCCCGCCCCAGCTTCCCAAAGTACTGGCATTCCAGGTGTGAGCCACTGTGCCCAGCCTAATTTGTAGTTTATAAAATCCCCAAAGTTATTTACAGTCTCAATTGCAGTAGAGATTAAGTAATTTTCCTCAAGTCATACAACCAAGTAGGGGAAACAGACAAAAATCAAGTAATAATCAAGTAATGGCCTATTTTCACAGTGATGGTCTTTCCCAGTAGCCAGATCTCTTGGTAAAAGTTTCTGGCATCAAATATATTAAACATATAGGACACATACACATACCCAGAAGAAAAAACATTTAATCAATAATGCAAAATCTGTCTTAAAAACATATAGAGTGAACTGATTTATCTCGTTAATCAAGTTTCTCATATTAATACTAGTATTAAGATGCCTTTTTTTTTTTTTTTTTTTTTCCCCAGCAGTACAAGCCCTGTAAAAATGTGAGAGAACTCAAGGATGTTGGCTACTGAGAATAAACGTTTGTGACTATAACCCACAAAACAATCTGCACACGGCTTATCAAGGGTAGACCGCAGTTTCCTATTTTTGTTGATATCATACTAGTAGATAATTTTGCATTAAATCTATAGCGATGATAAACTGCCCTTGGGATTTTCTTCATTCCTGTAATCACTCTTAGGAAGGAAAAAAAACTCATAAGTTTGTAGTTTTGAATTCTATTGTGGGGAATGCTGCAATTAGGTGCTATTGAACCAATCTTTGTAAATTAAAAAAGCTGTAGAAAAATACATCAGTTTATATTCTACTTTTTCACTCCCTTTCCCAGTGTGTAACAGATTTAAAAACAATGGGTTGTCTCTGTGAAGAACTTGGAATGCAGCATTAAAATCATTTAAATGTGCTATTTCCAAGCACATTTATCTGGCAAAGGCCAAGAAGAAATATTACAATCAAAACAACAAATTTTATACACAATTTAAAGATATACATGAGAAAAGTAATTTAAGGAAATAAGATCATTTTTCTTTAGATACTGAAGTAACATTTTACCTAAAAACCATTTTGCTACCAAAGGCTAATATATGTAGCAAAGTTATGCAATCATTTATGCTCAATTTTTCATCTACCCTGGTTGACGCCCATATTCTTTACTAGAACCATTACCCTTTACCCTTTCTTTACAGCAACGTTAACAGCTCTAAGGCACTTTCTAACCTCTCATTCAAACCACTACCACTTAAATCTGCCAACCACGGAAGTTGCTCTTCCAGAATTTTTAGGTGCTACACAGTTAAAAATACACACCTAATTCAATTTTTTGATGTATTTGATATAATTATTTGATACTAATTTTTGATACTAATATTTACCAATACCTTCTCTTTGAAATTTTGGATTGTGTGTCAACATTCTCCTCTGATTCCTTCCTACCCCTCTGACCACTCCTTCACAAAATCTTCTGAGGGTTTCCCTTCTGTTTTTGTTAATATTGTAAGTGTTAGTGTTCAACAAGATCCATTTCTCTACTGTCTTCTATAAGTCATTTATTGTGATCCTGTCTCCTCTTAATTACTATTTTAAAAATTATACTAGATCTTTTAATCATACTGCACACTTGATAGTTCCAGTTGAGCCTTTATATCAATATAACTAGATGCAATTTATCATACTGACAAACAATCTGTTCTTTCTCCTGTATTCTTTATTTTGTCTAATGTAACAATTATTCATATAGTTTACCCAGTCCAGAATCTGGAAGTTGTCCTTAGCTACTCTTTTACTTGCAACACCCAACGCAACTGAAGAAAAGTAAATCAATATAAATACTACAATTTTAATAAATAAGTGCAAAATATTTCAATTCCCTCTTTTTACTATCTTTTTTCTTCCACTTTTTAAATTTAAATTTTATTTTATGTTTGTGTATTGTTTCATTTTATTATTTTATTTCCATAGGTTTTTGGGGAACAGGTGGTGTTTGGTTACATGAATACGTTCCTCAGTGGTAATTTGTGATATTTTGGTGCACCCATCACTGAAGCAGTATACACTGTACAAAATTTGTCGTCTTTTATCCCTTATGCTTCTCTCACCCTTTTCCCCAAGTCCCCAAAATCCATTGTATCATTCTTATGCCTTTGCATCCTCATAGCATTTATAAACACACACACACACACACACACACACACACACACACACACATACATTATGGAATAGTATTCAGCCATAAAAAGGAATGAGTTAATGATATTCACAGAAACTTGGATGGAATTGGGGATATATAAAATTTCTTTATGTATATATGTGTGTGTGTGTGTGTATATATATATATATATATATATATATATAATTTCTGAATCCACTTACTGATTGATGGGCGTTTGGGCTGGCTCCATATTTTGCAACTATGAACTGTGCTGTATAAACCTGCATGTGCAAGTATCTTTTTCATATAATGACTTCTTTTCCTCTGGGTATATATCCAGTAGTAGGATTGCTGGATCAAATAGTAGTTCTAATTTTAGTTCTTTGAGGAATCTCCACACTGTTTTCTATGACAGTTGTACTAGTTTACATTCCCACCAGCAGTGTAAAGTGTTATTCCCTTTTCACAGCAACTCCACCAACATCTATCATTTTTTTAATTTTTTGATTATGACCATTCTTGTAGGACTAAGGTGGTATTGGATTGTAGTTTTGATTTGCATTTTCCTGATTGTTAGTGATGTTGAGCATTTTTTCATATATTTGTTGGCCATTTGTATATCTTCTTTTGAGAATTGTCTATTCTTGTCCTTAGCCCATTTTTTGATGAGATTTCTTTTTTCATGCTAATTTGTTTGAGTTCCTTGCAGATTCTGGATATTAGTCCTTTTTTTGGACACATAGATTGTAAAGATTTTCTCCATGATCAAGTGGTTTTCATATTAGGGATGCAAGGATGGTTTAACATATGCAAGTCAATAAATATGGTACACCACATAAACGGAATTAAAAACAAAAATCACATGCTCATTTCAACAGAGGCAAAAAAACATTTGACAAAATCAAGCATCCCTTTGTAATTAAAACCCTCAGCAAAAATCAGAATACAAGGAACATACCTCAAGGTGTAATAAAAGCCATCTATGAAAAACCCACAGCCAAAATAATACTGAATGAGGAAAAGTTGAAAGCATTCCCTCTGAGAACTGGAATAAGACAAGCCCACTCTCACAACTTCTATTCAACATAGTATTGGAAGTCCTAGCCAGAGCAATCAGACAAGAGAAAGAAATAAAGGGCATCCAAATTGGTAAAGAGGAAGTCAAACAGTTGCTGTTTGCTGACAATATGATCATACACATATAAAGCCCTAAACACTCCTCCATAAAGCTACTAGAACTGATAAATGAATTCAGCAAAGTTTCAGCATACAAAATTAACGTACACAGATCAGTAGCTCTGCTGTACACCAACAGAGACCAAGATGAGAATCAAATCAAGAACTCAACCCCTTTTAGTATAGCTGCGAAAAAAATGAGATGCTCAGGAATATACCTAACCAAGGAGGTGAGATACCTCTACAAGGAAAACTACAAAACACTACTGAAAGAAATCATATATGACACAAACAAATGGAAACACATCCCATGCTCATGGATGGGTAGAATTAATATTGTGAAAATGATCATACAGCCAAATGCACTCTACAAATTCAATGCAATTTACATCACAATACCACAATCATTCTTCACAGAACTAGAAAAGACAATCCTAAAATTCAGATGGAACCCAAAAAGAGCTTGCATAGCCAAAGCAAAACTAAGCAAAAAGAACAAATTTGGAGGCATCACATTATATGATCTCAAACTATACTATAAGGTCATAGTCACCAAAACAGCATGATACTGGTATAAAAACAAACACATAGACCAATGGAAGATAATAGAGAATCCAGAAATAAAGCAAAATACTTACAGCCAACTGATCTTCAACAAAGCAAGCAAAAGCATAAAGTGGGGAAATGACACCCTATTCAACAAATGGTGCTGGTATAATTGGCAAGCCACATGTGGAAGAATGAAACTGGATCCTCATCTCTCACCTTATACAAAAATCAACTCAAGATGGATCAAGGGCTTAAATCTAAGACCTGAAACCATAAAAATTCTAGAAGATCACATTGGAAAAACGCTTCTAGACATTGGCTAAGGCAAAGGCTTCATGACCAAGAACACAAAAGCAAATGCAACAAAAACAATGTTAAATAGGTGGGACTTTATTAAACTAAAAACGTTTCTGCACAGCAAAAGAAACAATCAGCAGAGTAAACAGACAACCCACAGAGTGGGAGAAAATCTTCTCAATATATTTTCTCCCACTTTTCATTTTGGCAGCCACTTTTCTTTTCCTTGATTTTGATATTGCTTATCTCCAATACAGTCTTTGCCCTTTAGTTACAGCAATCTTTTAAAAAGTCATGTCTTGTCATGTCACTGTTCCTTCAAATATTTTACCTGAACCTTGTACTTCCTGCCAAACTCTCAGACATTGGCTAGAAGGTCTTTTATAATCTGACCCCATACTAACCTTTTGTTGGTATGAATCTTCATCCTAATCCTCCACGGTGGCTTTATGAAATCTATTAAATATAGGTTTTCAAATAAAATATGCCATTCTCTATTATGTGGGTACCTGCTGCTCACAAAGAACACCCTTTCCTCAGCTGCCCCCTCACTTATCTCACCGAATTATGCCCTGTTCATTATTTTATACTATTCTTGGAACCTTACCCATTCCACCCTTCCCAACACACACCTATGTTTGTGTGCATGCACACACACACGTGCACACGCATGCACACACACATTTACACACATCTACACACATCTACACACAATTTGGACCAAGTACTCAACTAGAGTAGACTAGGCTATTCTGTGCAGTATAGGTTTTTAGCACCATCCCAAGCCCAAATACACTTGATGCTAATAGTGTCCCTAGCCCCTAGATGTGACAATCAAATATTTTTTCAGTCATTTGCAGATGTTTTATGGAGGGAATTGCCTCTGGTAGAGAACCACTTTTCTAGATATTCAGGGCTCCCAGTTCTCACCTGCAACAATTAACATACTCTATGTATCTTTACAAATATGTGCACCATCCAAAAGCACAGAGAGGGAAAAAGCTTTGAAATTTATTTTTAAAAACCAGATTGATAAGGGTAACTATAACCTAAAAATGATTATCCAAAGAACTACAAAATAATTGTACTCATGTATACGCACAGGAATTTTTAAAATTATAACAATGGGATTTAACAATATATTAAACAAAAATACTACATGACCATGTGGGATTAATCTCATAACTTCAAAACTCCCCAAACAAATATCAAGAAATCAAATAGACAATTCACTGTACTTAGTTGTTCAGAAATGAAAAGATGATCATTTCAGTAGGTATAAAAAAGTGACTTATTTATTTATTTATATTCCTGCAGGAACAGACAAACTTGTTTTAGACTAATATTTGCTCCATTCTCAATCAAGAAAAATGGTGAATTTCTTCTGAAATTTAACAGAAAACATTAGGACCTTCATGAATGTTTAGCTGCTTATTAAACCTGGTAGCAGAAATAAAATTATGAAATGAAAAAGAGATCTGGAAAAAATGCCTATAGATAAGCAAAAACAATAAAAGGATAGAAAACATGGAAAATTATTGCAGAAACATATGAGTTTAGGGGAAAAGATTTTAAATGTGTAATTGGAGCTCCAAAAGGATTGGAAAGAGAAAAATGAAGAAGAATCAATATTTGACAATATAATTATCAGAGCCATCAAGCCATGTATTCAAAAGTTTTATGAAAGCCATGTATTCAAAAGTTTTATGAATACAATATAAAAATGAAAATAAAACTCCTAGCCATATTTTAATTAAAATTCTGAGAGTCAATGAAAAAATACAAAGAAAAAATACATAACTCTCAAAAGAGCAACATTAAAAACTGACAACTTAATGAAAGCCAGAAAATATTAAAATATCTATAAATTGCTAAAAGTAAATGACTATCAGCATAGTATTACACACACACACAGACACACACACACACACACACATCTTTCATAAATAAAGTTGAAATAAAATTAAAAAATTTAAAGAATACTAAGATAATTTATTTCATTGACCCACAAAAAACACTAAAGGAAGTGCTTCAGGAAAGAAAAATAACCTCAAATGGAAACAGTAAGAGGTAGGAAGGGATAAAGAATATTAGAAAATGTGAATCTGGAGATAAAGCTAATAAATATTGACTTTATAAAATTATAATCATAGTGTTATAAGAATTAAAATATATTATTTCATGCAGAATTAAAATGCGTGAAAAAAATAACATAAAATATAAAGTGATAGTATAGTACTGAGTTCTATGATTATCACATTTTCTGGTAAATATTCATGGTAGTAATTTATATTCTAATAAATCAATAATTATTATGTTACCTTCTGATTAACCAGTATAACAATAGTAAAAGGGTATAGTATATAACTAAGAATCAAATATAGGTTGAAATTAGAAAAGTTTAAAAAATATGTTTAATTTAAAAAACAGTAGAATATAACATATAGAATAAGTGGGACAAATAGTAAACAAATTGTATGTTGATAGACACACACACACACACACACACACACACACAAATGTTAAAAGAGTAAAATTAGAAATTCCAGTGGAATGAAAAACCTGCACCTTTACAGGGGCAAAGGGAACTTTCATTTTATCCTCTCAAAGTTTCAATAATTTGAGTCCTTGGAATAAACGTGGCAGTAGACAAATTAATAGGAGAAAAGGCACAGAAATTTATTATGTGAATATGCATAGAAGTCTAACAAAATATGAAGCTCAAAGAAGGGCAAGACAATTGAAGCATAAATAGCATTTTGAGGTACAGAAAGAAATAGGGGCTTAGGGCTTCTTAAGGGGAGGTGGCAACTTGAGAAGCTATGAGAGGGTGAGGGGAGAAAACGTATCATGAACCAAGTTTGCCTTGTTATTCAAATAAAGTCTTTTGGCTAGAAGTCCTCAGAAGGATGGATGATGTGAATCTTTAGTATTAGTTACTGCTTAGATACAATGGGGGTACAGGCACTGGATAAATGCAACCATTCTGAACAGGAAAAATTGGCGACAAAAGAGGGGTTACAGGCCCCATGCAAATCAGAAATACAGTGGGGCAGTCAAATCCTAAAGCTCCAAAATGTTCTCCTTTGACTCCATGTCTCATATCCAGATCACACTGATGCAAGAGGCGGGTTCCCACAGCCTTGGGCAGCTCTACACCTGTGGCTTTGTAGGGCAAACCCCCCTCCTGGCTGCTTTTATGGGTTGGCATTGAACGCCTTCTGCTTTTCCAGACACACAGTGCAAGCTGTCAGTGGATGTACCATTCTGGGTTCTGGAGAAGGCTAGCCCTCTTCTCACAGCTCCACTAGGTGTTACTCCAGTAGGGACTCTGTGGGAACTCTGACCCCACATTTCCCTTCTACAGTGCTTAGCAGAGATTATCCATGACGACACTGCCCCTGAATCAAATTTCTGCCTGGGCATCCAGGCATGTCCATACATCTTCTGAAACCTGGGCAAAAGTCTCCAAACCTGAATTCTTGACTTTGGTACACCCACAGGCTCAACATCACATGGAAGATACCAATGCCTGGGGTTTCCACCTTCTGAAGCAAGAGCCCAAGCTGTACCTTGGCCCTTTTTAGTCATGGTTGGAGCAGCTGGGACACAGGGTACCAAGTGCCTAGACTGTACACAGCAAAGGGACCCTGGGCCTAGCCCACAAAACCATTTTTTTGTTCCTAAACCTCTGAGCCTGTGATGGGAGGGGCTGTTGTAAAGGTCTCTGACATGCCCTGGAGACATTTTCCCCATTGTCTAGGTGATTAATATTTGGCTTCTCATTATGTATGCAAATTTATGCAGCAGGCTTAACTTTCTCCTCAGAAAATGGGATTTTCTTTTCTATTACATTGTCAGACTGCAAATTTTCCAAACTTTTATGCTCTGTTTTCCCTTTAAAACTGAATGTCTTTAACAGCACCCAAGTCACCTCCTGAATTCTTTGCTGCTTAAAAATTTCTTCCACCAGATACTCTAAATCATCTCTCTCAAGTTCAAAGTTCCACTAATATCTAGGGCAGGGGCACAATGCTGCCAGTTTCTTTGCTAAAACATAACAAGGATCACCTTTGCTCTAGTTTCCAAAAAGTTCCTCATCTCCATTTGAGACCATCTCAGCCTGGATTTCATTGTCCATATAATTATCACCAATTTGGTCAACGCCATTCAACAGGTCTCTAGGGAGTTCAAAACTTTCCCACGTTTTCCTGTCTTCTTCTGAGCCCTCCAAACTGTTCCAACCTCTGCCTGATACCTAGTTCCAAAGTCGCTTCCACAGTTTGGAGTTTCTTTTCAGCAACACACCGTTCTTCTGTAACCAATTTACTGTATTAGTTCATTTTTATGCTGCTGATGAAGACTTACACAAGACTGGGCAATTTTCAAAAGAAAGGTTTAATGGACTTACTCTTCCACACGACTGGGGAGGCCTCACAATCACGGTGGAAGGCAAGGAGGAGCAAGTCATGTCTCACATGGGTGGCAGTAGACAAAGAGAGAGAGGGTTTTAAAACTCTCATTTTTAAAACCATCAGACCTTGTGAGATTCATTCACTAGCAGGACAATAGCATGGAAAAGTCCCACCTCCATGATTCAATTATCTCCCACCAGGGCCCTCCCACAACACATGGGAATTATGGGAGCAACAAGATGAGTTTTGGGTGGGGATTCAGAGCCAAACAATATCATGTACTTAATCTGCCTCTTGGCAGAGTCCACAGTACCAGCTATGTTGTGAGTAGTGAGTTCAAGTGGAGTTAGCCATTGTGAGAAACGCAAAAGTCTAAAAAGAAGTCTTAAAAGGCCAATCTTGGGCTCTACAATAGTAATATTATTTACAGGAGTAATTAGAGAAGTTAAAAATCTTGTGACTTCTAGAAGAATGTTGGCTAATTATGTACCTATGCCTGCATCTTAAAAAGTTCAGGCCCTCTCAAAATCTTAACTCTGCGGCCTTTCAATACTTTTAAAAAGGCATTTTAGTTTTGGGAAGGGCTATTATCACCCTTGCTTTAAGGTGAAACTATAAACTAAATTTCTTCCAAAGTTAGCTTGGACTTTCCCCAGGCAAGACTAAGGACAGCTTAGAGGTTAGAAGCAAGATAGGGTTAAACTATGTCATATTTCTCTTGCCATCATAATTCTGTAAAAATTGGTTCAATGTTAACACAAAATACAATAAATATGTATACATGTGTACATAAAAATACAGACAGACATAAACAAAGGTCTTATACATTTCATTAAAAAAATTTTAGCTATGAGACAGGTAGCATAACATAAAACTCAATAGTTTATAAGCAACAGTTTCATCTAAATTCACATGGCTAAAGCCCTTTACTAATATTAAGAAAGTTCTTCAATATTTTTTATTTGGTCAATTTTTTTTTTTTTGAGACCAAGTCTGACTCTGTCACCCATGCTGGAGTGCAATGGCGTGATCTTGGCTCACTGCAAACTCTGCCTCCTAAGTTCAAGAGATTCTCCTGCCTCAGCCTCCTGAGTAGCTGGTTTCCAGGGGCGCACCACCATGCCTGGCTAATTTTTGTATTTTTAGTATAGATGGGGTTTCACCATGTTGGTTAGGCTGGTTTTGAGCTCCTAACCTCGTGATCCACCCACCTCGGCCTCCTAAAATGCTGAGATCACAGCCGTGAGCCACTGCCCCCAGCCAAATTTTAAATGATTTTTCTTTTCTAGTGAGTCATTACCCTGAAGTATATTTCCAAAAGATGGTTATTAAGGTCTAGAGAAGATGAGATAGGAAATTTACACATTAAAGATAAAGAGAAAGTAATGCAAGTTTTCCCAAGAAGGATTTTAGGGTGTGTCAATAAGGTGAGACACAGAGGAGGATTTAGAATGGATGCACAGGTAACATAAAATCATACAATTTCATTACAGATTTTACAAATAAATATATGGATGGACCTAGAGAAGGTTCAGAAGTCTAATTAAATTTGGTTATGGAAATGTGAATCTGGCTGGGCACAGGAGGTGGGCTTGAGCTCAGGAGTTTGAGATCAGCCTGGGCAATGTGGCAAAACACCATCTCTACAAATAACACAAAAGTTAGCCAGCCATAGTGGCATGCACCTATCGTCTCAGCTACTCTGGAGGCTCAGGTGGGAGGACTGCTTGAGCCTAAGAGGTCGAGGCTGCAGTGAGACATATTCACACCACTGGACTCCAGCCTGGATGACAAACCAAGAACCTGTCTCAAAAAGAAAGAAAAAAAGAGAGAGAGAGAGAAAGAAAAATGGAAACATATCAAGGATTCAAGGGAACCAGATGAAAGACT
The DNA here is from genome assembly GCA_963573385.1 of Cacajao melanocephalus. NCBI lineage: Eukaryota > Metazoa > Chordata > Mammalia > Primates > Pitheciidae > Cacajao > Cacajao melanocephalus. The sequence goes on from CAUYLG010056493.1 coordinate 39,210, forward strand.
GAGGGTGGCAAAAAGAAGGAGGGGCAGAAGGAAATGAAAGAACAAGTCTTAAGAGGAGCCAGTCTGGAGATATCCTAAGTCTCCAAATGAGGCCAATGAAGTATTATATTATCCTCAGCAAAAATCATGGCAGCAAATAAAGGAGACATAGGGAGCAGAGTATATAGTTAGCAGGGCTTGGAGAAGACAGAAATTCAGTTGACTGGGATGTTCACCTGGGGAAAGCAGGATCCTATAGAGAGACTCTGAGCGGCCTTTACAAAAAAACTGTAGGCTGAATATAAGTTTTGAATTAAGCTGACTTCTGACCATAGAGATCTTCTTTAAATTATTTTTTCTTCTTTATCTTAAGTGCAGGACAATTTTATTTCCAATATTCTGACATTTTACAATGTCTGCAGGCATCCTGAGATGGGTAGCTGAGGTTTTGGGGTTGATAAAAATAAGTAGGCTTCAAATTGCCTCTAAATGCACATTCCTGTTTTTGTAAAAGACTCAATTGGTAAGAAACTAACAGTTGCTTTTAACTCCTCAAAGAATTGAGTTGCAGCTTGAATGATACCGAGGGACTGACCCATCCATTTAATTGCATTATCTTTAAGCTTTTTTGTTTTTTAATATCAAAAGGGGATTTCCAACCAAGATATAAATAAAAAGATATATCTGTTTTATATTTAGAGCCATTCATCTTTGAAATATTTTAATAAACTTGTTTCTTACATTCTGAGTATATTGTTCTATTTTAGTTTAGGAAGAGAAGACCAAAAAAAGAATTTTATCACACTCCGAATATAAACCAAAGTTCTAAACCAAAGGTATATCTACAAGTGAATCAAGACCAAAACAAATACTCAAAACCAAAAACAAATACTCAAAACTCAAAATACTCAAAACCAAAAACAAAAAAGTCTTTTAATAACTTTAGCCAAGGTTTCTTAAGTGAAAGCAAAAAGATCCAACCCTTTCAAGACCCTAAAGATACGCAAAAAGAAGGAAAAGCTCCAGTTAGTACACTTAGCCATAAATGAGGCACCACCCACATTTCTGTCCAGCCATATTCTTAGAGCTCTCAACCTTTCAGTTGGTTGCCTACACACAAAGGCCCTGTAACTGGTATCCCCCACAATAGACAGAAAGTTTTTTTTAAAAAGACAGTGATTGCTAAGATAAACAGGGAAACAAAAGTTCTTCATAGAGGAAAAAATGATCACTAACAAATGGCACCCCAAAAGTCAAGAGTGAAACCAATTCAAAAAAATTAATTTAAACTAATTCTTATAAATTAATTCAAAGAAATTTTTTTTTTTTTTTTTTTTTGGAGACGGAGTCTTATTCTGTTGCCCTGGCTGGAATGCAGGTGCACAATTTCAGTTCATTGAAACCTCTGCCACCCACGTTCAAGCAGTTCTCTGGCCTCAGCCTCCCGAGTAGCTGAGATTATAGGCATGCACCACCATGCCCAGATAATTTTTTTGTATTTTTAGTAGAGACGAGGTTTCACCATGTTGGCCAGGCTAGTCTCAAACTGCTGACCTTGTGATCCACGCTCCTTGGCCTCCCAAAGTGCTGGGATTACAGGTGTGAGCCACTGCACCTGGCCAAGAATTCTTATAAATGTTTTTATCTGGAGCTATAGAAATTTCCTGAGGAAATGGAGCTAGATTCAGAGGAGGGAAATTTTAAACCAGGGGTTCAGAGATCCAAAAGATCTTCAGCTCAGAGGAAGGGAATTTATGAATTTTAACTGATTTCTGCTTCTAATTTTGCCAAGGAATTCTCTAAAGTTAGCCTTTACATTTCTTTATATCCTCTTTTTAATTTGATCTTTTCAAAAAAAAATCTTTTCTCAAAAAGTCTTTTAAAACATAGCTAATTTATTCCAAAAGTGACTAAAACCAATAAGCATTCTTCATGGAATAACACGGAGGTAACTTTTCAAATTTAGAATACCATGGCATTGTCAAAGTGGGTGCACAAAATGCAGCCCTGCCACCAATTTTGAAAGTTTACTCCCAGAGACAGAATAAGAAAGCAAAGAAACTTTTCATTGCCATAGGCATTTAAGGATTGTATTTGCGAATACAGTATCTACAGACTTCTACGAACACATGGGGTGCCACATGGAGTGCCTCCAGTCACAGACCTGATCGTCTGTAACACTGGCTGGGCAGGCATTATGGGGATTGGGCTTTCTCAGCACTATCTAGGCAACAAAGGTTAAGATAACAAAAGCCTTTATGGACTGGGGCCTTTTAAGATAAACTCCCCTGAGAAATGGAACAGTCTGACAAAAGAGAATGTTGCTTGCTACTTTGTGTCTTGAATTATGACCCTTTTTGACTAGCTGACTGATGCGACCTGATAATTACACCCTTCTGGATGGCAGAAACAAGAGAGACGTCCTTCCTCACTAAGTCACAAAGCCAAGCTCCCAAGACACAAAACAATATGAAAGGAGAACCTCTCATCCAGTTTTTGTGTTGGGCACCCACAGGAAATGTTGTCTAAGCAGAAGCTAGTCTAATGAGAACTGTGAACTTACCAGTTTAAGGCTGGCTTGAACAGCAGGTTTATAGGATCTATCTCTGTGATCTATGTTTTTTCTCTTTATAACAAAATGACACAAAAGATGAAGACAAAGGAAAACGAATATCTGTGAGAGAGAAGGGATCATAAAACAGAAATACTCACACTAAAAATAAAAACACCAGAGTCGCTATACAAGAACTAATTTACATACACTTATTTTCCTGCTAATCTACATTTAGAAAGGAAAAAGAGAGAGACTCCCGTCACTTGCTCAACCAGACTCCACAGGCAGAAAGCCAGGAGACTGACTTGACAATAATTCTTAAATTTGCCAGGTTTGTGAGGTCTCAGGGTCTCACAGCCTTCAGAATGAGCAGAGAGATTTGTCCTCCTGGCTTCTCATTGAAACTTTAGAGGAGAAGGAAACTTTTCTTCCACTTTCTGAAGTTTTGATAATTTGAGTTGCTGGAACAAACTGACAGAAGACAGATTAATAGGAGAAAAGACACACAAATTTATTATGTGCACATATGCATGGGATCCACACAAAATATGAGACTCAAAGAAAGGCCAGATGGTTGAAGCTTAAATAGCATTTTGAGCTGCAGAAAGAAATAGGGGCTTGGGGCTTCTCAAGGGGAGTTGGCAACACAAGCTATGGGAGGGTAAGGGGAGGAAATGCATGATGAACAAAAGTTGCTTTGTAATGCAAATAAAATTTCTGAGGTAGCAGTTGTCAGAAGAATAGATGATGTGGACTTTTAGTATCCTTTCCTATGAATTAATCTTTGTCGTTTGATGGGTTGATAGGAATGGGGGCTCATGACAAATGCATTCCTTCTAGAGGAACTTCCCTTAGTCACATAAGGGAACTTCAGAAAAAGGCCTTTCCTGCATTTGCTGCTCTCAAGGGGCTCTTGGTTTGAAGTTCAAAGTGGCATATCTTGAGCTATCATTTCCTGAGCTTCAACACCTGAAACTAAATATACAAAATAAATCAAAATGCACATTTTAAAGTAAATTGATGCAATGTGAGAAAAGAGAATCAATTTGATTTCAGATTTTTTCCTTAAGTGGCTCAGGAGCCTTAACACTGGACACGTGGAGAAGAAATTATTATCCTATGTTGTCATGTAGCAAGCAATATATCACTAATCTTAATCATGTGATCTCTGTTTAGTGCCTTTTGGCTTTGTGCTTTCCCTTTTTTTTTTAAACAAAGCCTTTAAGACTAATATAATGACAAAACAGAATGTAAATTATTGTTGCATGAAAACTGTTTTATGTTAAAGGTGAATTTTTCTGAAATGGGACCCTAGGATAAAGATTTCAGTGCAGGTGTCTTACTAGAGCTAATTCCAGGAAAAACCAAGAGAGGACGGAGGAAAGAAGACAGAGAACAGAAGAAAGACAGTAAACGAATTATTATTAAGCACATTACTTCTGTGGGCATCTGACCCTCATTCTTACTGGAAAACTGAGATTAATCCAGTCTCAGAGCTGTTTTCCACTGAGGGCTAAGATGCTGGGTTATGTATCTTCCAAATATCACCTGTCGCTTGCTGAAGCTTAATACCTATGGCCTGCCCTGTGGGAGGCTGGAGAGGAAGCCCTTATGCAGAGTCACAGGGGTTTTCAGATGCAAGAAACAATGTATGGGAACAATAATGATAAGGGAACATGAGAGGAGTGCTAACAGTTTCTGTTAATGTTCACATCTTGCATTGTTCAGATCTACTCATATGCCATTACTAAGTGCTATCACTTCATCTTTACGCTAGTGCCCAGTCCAAATTTTTAGGGAAAAGAAAGAAAAATGACTTGTAAGCTTAGGGACTTTGTGGGACAAACTACTATTTTAGGTATTTATCCTCTTTTGTGGCACTGATTCTAGATTTCTCTCACCCTTGAACATGATTCTATTGTTGTAGATTTCATATGTAGTGGGTATCCCAGACCTTCATCATGAGGTATCTGAGCCCCTGGTCACAGAGCCCTTAACAAACCTTGTTTACTGCAGTTGCTCATTTATTATTATTACTGGGAGAACCATGGTATCTGTGTAATAATCAGGTCAAATACTCTGGCAGTATAGTCATTCTTTTATTCGCCTGTTGGTCTGTTGGCATAAGTAGCCTAAAATGATCAGGTGTCAGCTTTAGCTTGTATTTAATTGAACATTCACTATGCCCCCAATTGTACTCCTATCTCTCCCCTTACCTCATAAAAGAACCAAAAATTTTAGTCTAATAGAGACTAAATTGTAAGGACAAGGATAAAGAGGAGTAATGTTGAGTTGGAGACATTCTATTATATTTCCACCACTTGTTTCATAGACCCATGTACTTTAGCTATTTACGTCACAGTAGCATAAAATGACCATTGATTTAAAGTATATACTGCACCTTGAAGAACAACGCTCAATAATGAAAAATGTCCTTTCCAGATGACACCTTATATGCACTTTGAGAGGCTTTTCCAACACCATTATGTTATTAGCTGAGGCACTATAGGCATGAGAGGCATATCAATCTCAATAAGGATGAACTGTTGTCAATATAATCAACCAGCCACCAAGTGACTGGTTGGATTCCTCAAAAGATGATACCATATTGGCAGTTTAGTGATACCTCTGTAGCTGACTAGTCAGACATTCAGCAGCACATAATCCCTGGCAAAAGGGTACTCCTGCTATTTGTCTTTCAGACAGCCATTATCCCTGCCAACATGGCTTCTCTATTCATGAGCCACTCATGCAAGTACTAGGTTAGAAGAACAGAGACTGGCTAGTGCATATGAAATGAGTAACTCTGTTCACTTGATTTTAGTAGCTTCTTTGAAATTGATACTTCTGGTGAGAATGGTCCCAAAGCAAATGCAAAAAAAAAATCAACAAGCCTTTATGTCACTCCCATATGTGTCCATTTGCATGCTTCTTTTCCATATCTTCTTGTTTTCAATCTACATTTGCATTTTCCAGATTCTTAAACAAGCTGTCAAGCTATTCAATTCTTCCCGGTATTTTGAGTATCTCAAACCACTTCTTTCTTAACATAAAGTTAATGCCAAGTATACTGAGTAAGCCTCTGCCCAGTGAAAAACTTTTCATTTCCTGCCAAATTTTATGGCCACTCCAACTAATAGCAGTGTGACAAAAGTGCTTTCTTTCCTTGAACCAGCATTGAAGCATTCCATCCATGATCCAGGCCTAGGTGCTTTGCAATTTCATCAGCTGTTGCTAAGGAATCCTCAAAGAGGATGTGCCTGTGAGCTTAGGGAGAGTTTGTTGTTGCAAACAACAAACAAGAGTCTCTGGTGATGGAACCAATGTGAGGTGTATACATATAAAAACTTTATCCAAACTGAATATTCCCTCAGAGACGAGAAAAATTACTACTCCTTATGTATGTGAAATGGATGCAAATTAGGACTTATTCATCCCTTGACCTCTGTATGCCTCCCTTGACAAGGGTGCCCATGTTGATTTTGTGGTACTCTGGTATTAGTGTCAGCACAGAACCTGCATTTAAGTGCTCTCTTGGAAGATCTGTGTATTTCTCCTTTGTTCAATGTATGCTACCCATAATAGGATAAGGAAACACAAAGGAATGGGAGTAGGGGGTTTCTATTGCCTTTTATGTATATTCCTTCTTCTGGGTTCTGCCTTTCCTTCAATCAATAACTCTGAGTTGGAAAACTGGCTAAGGTCTGGAAACAAGAATTGTGATTTTCCATTATACAGGCTGACATCAATCTTCTCACTTTTTCTTGAGCCTCTATGATTACATAGGTCAGGATCCTAACTTCTCCTGTAAAGGGATAGACAGTAAATATTTCATAGTTTTGTAGGCCATAGTTTTGGTTTTATTTACTTAACTTTGCCATTGTAGTGCAAAACAGCCATAAACAGTAGGTAAATAAATGGACATGGTCATATTCCACAGACAAAAGACTAGATTTGGCCCACAGGCTGTAGTCAGCTGGCCTTGATACAGGTCAAATAATGCTGGTTACTGGATACCTACCTATCTCATCCCTAGCTCTATGACCTATTACATAAAATAGATCTGCAATGTAGGTCCTCTGTATGTCATTCAGACCTTGCTAACCATTATTGTAAGTAGATATGCTTTACTACTGATGGTTAAGTGCTGCCATTTGATATCAAATATGCCATGATTTTATTATCCATATTGACCCCAAAGACACAAGATCTATATAAAAGTCTTCTATCATCAACCCAGAACCATAGGCACAGCCACAACTCTACTTGTCATCAATGTTGACACCTTTGTCAATAATGAATTCCCTATCACTTTAAAAGGAGTGTCCTCTGGGCCCGCACCCCAAGGAAACATACTCAGATGATATATTTTCCAGACTTAGATAAATAAATTCATTTTAATATGATCAGTTCTCTGAGCTTTTTGTCCCTTCTGCCAGACTCTGCTAAAGCAAGTTAATTTACTGTAGGCTACCATTCCAAGCTTTAAACAGTTATCCCAATAGTATGATAGAAGCAGCTTATGATCATATTTCCAGAATTTTAATCCCAAGTTATGAGAGACTACTCCCCCACATTCATTGATATGGTTTGGCTGTGTCCCCACTCAAATATCATCTTGAATTGTAACTCTCATCATCTCCATGTGCCATGGGAAGGATGTAGTAGGAGATGACTGAATCATGGGGGTGGGTTTTTTTTGGTGCTGTTCTCATGATAGTGAATAAGTCTCGCAAGATCTGATGGTTTTATAAAGGGCAGTTCCCCTGCACACTCTTGCCTGCTGCAAGACATGCCTTTGCTCCTCCTTTGCCTTCTGCCATGATTGTGAGGCCTCCCCAGCCATGTGGAATTAGGAGTTCATTAAACCCCATTTTCTTTATAAATTACCCACTCTCAGGTATTTCTTCATAGCAGTATGAAAATGGACTAATATAGTAAATTGGTACCGGGAGTGGTTCACTGCTATTAAGATACTTGAAAATGTGGAAGCAAGTTTGGAACTGGGTAACACACAGAGTCTGAAACACTTTGGAGGGCTCAGAGGAAAACAAGAAGATAAAGGAAAATTTGGAGCTTACTAGAGACTTGTTGAATGTTTGTCACCAAAAAGTCCAGGCTGAAGTGGTCTCAATGGAGGTAAGGAACTTATTGGGAACTGGAGCAAAGGTGATTCTTGGTATGCTTCAGCAAACACACTGGTGTCATTTTGCCCCTGCCCTAGAAATCTGTGAACGTTCAACTTGAGAGAGCTCATTTAGGGTATCTGCTGGAAGAAATTTCTAAGCAGCAAAGGGTTCAAGATGTGACTTGAGTGCTCTTACAAGCTTTCAGTTTTATTAATTCACAAAGATATGGTTTGGAGTTAGAACTTATGTTTAAAAGGGAAGCACAACATAAAAAGTTTGAAAAATTTGTAGCCTGACGAAATAAAAATAATATTTTCTGAGAAGAAATTCAAGTTGGCTGCATAAATTTGCATAAGTATTAAGGAGCCAAATGTTAATCACCATGACAATGGGGAAAATGTTTCCAGGTCATGTCAAAGGTCTTAATCACAGCCCTTGCATCACAAGCCAGGAGATCTAGGAGAAAGAAAATGGTTTTGTGGGCCAGGCCCAGGGCCTTGCTGCTTTGTGCAGTCTAGGGACTTGGTGCCTTGCATCCCAGTCATGGCTAAAAGGGGCCAACATCCAGCTCAAGTTGTTGTTTCATAGGGTACTAGCCCCAAGCCTTGGCAGCTTACACATGGTGTTAGTCCTCCAGGTGCACAGACATCAAGAATTGAGGGCTGCGAACCTCCTCCTAGATTTCAGAGGATGTATGGAAACATCTGGATGTTCAGGCAGAGGTGTGCTGCAAGGGTGGAACTCTCATGGAGAACCTCTGCCAAGGCGGTGGAGAAAAGAAATGTGGGGTCAGAACTCCCACACAGAGTCTCCAATGGGACACTGCTTAGTGGAGCTGTAAGAAGAGGGCCACCATCTTCCAGACCCCAGAATGGTAGATCCACTGACAGTTTACTCCATGCATTTGGAAAAGCCACAGACACTCAATGCCAACCCATGAAAGCAGCCAGGAGGGGTGCTGTACCCTGCTAAGCCACAGGGGCAGAACTGCCCAAAACGATGGGAACCTACCTCTTGCATCAACATGACCTGGATGTGAGACAAAGAGTCAAAGGAGATCATTTTGGAGCTTTAAGATTGACTGGCTCACTGGATTTTGGACTTGCATGGGGCCTGTAGTTTTTTCATTTTGGCTAATTTCTCCCTTCTGGAATGGGTGTATTTACCCACTGCCTATATCCCCATTGTATCTAAGAAGTAACTAACTTGCTTTTGATTTTACAGGCTCATAGGTAGAAGGGACTTGCTTTGTCTCAGATGAGACTTTGGACTATGGACATTTGAGTTAATGCTGAAATTAGCTAAGACTTTGGGGGGCTGTTGGGAAAGCATTATTAGTTTTGAAATGTGAGGACATAGGATTTGGCAGGGGTCAGGAGTGGCATGATATGGTTTGACTGTGTCCCCACCCAATTCTCATCTTGAATTGTAGCTCCCATAATCCCTACATGTCATGGGGAGGTAACTGAATCATGGGGGTAGGTTTTTTCTGTACTGTTCTTGTGATAGGGAGGAAGTCTCACAAGATCTGATGGTTTTATAAAGGGCAGTTTCCCTGCACATGCTCTCTTGACTCTCACCATGTAAGATATGCCTTTGTTCTTCCTTAGCTTCTGCTATGACTGTGAGGTTTTCTCAGCCATGTGGAATTGAGTCCATTAAACCTCTTTTTCTTTATAAATTACTAAGTCTCAGGTATATCTTCATAGCAGTATGAAAATGGACTCATACATTCATAGTGTCCACTATCTAGTCTTATATTCCACTCTCCCATCCCCTACCCCTGATATAGCATTTCAAGATTAATTCTGAGGTACATTCTCCCAATTTCTGGTAGTATATTTCAACCAGTTCCTACTGCTCTTTTGGTAAATAATTATTTCCCTTTTTTCCGGTACAGTATTCATTACTTGGGCCATGCAGAAATAATTCTACTTATTGGTCTAAAGGCAATGGGCGAGGCAATGGAAGATCTAGAGAAAGGTAAGCATGCCAACAAGGAGAGGTTGGATTCTCTCTCCTTGAAAGGAGTGGTAATGAGATGGATGGGAATTTTGCTGATGTAGAATACCTGGGATAATATGGGAATTCAAGTTTTTCAAGTCCATTCACACAAATATCTTCATCTAGCTCTAAGGGTCCCACTCCTTCATTCACAGAGTCCTGACATTGATGTAAGAGTATTGTAAATTTAAATCTGCATAACAGCATAACAATTAAAATCAGGAATTTCTGATTTTCAGCAGATCCTGTTCCCTTTGCTGAAAGTTTGTAATTCTCTTTATTATTGCCATGGAGGCTTTCTGGCTTTTGCACAATCCCTTTGTTAATTGGTAGCTGACCTGAGCCTCTCATATTCTTCCTTCAGGATAACTGGGGCAGTTAACAATAGTCAATCAATTCCAAGATGCAAATAATAATAATTTCCACCATGTCTCTCAAGGGCTAGAGCTATAGTATAAGCGAGTGCATCCCCTTTCACCTATATTTTATTACAATATATCATAGGTAAGAGCCTTAGCAATTGTGATGCTGTGCACTCCAGGGCATACATCCATCAGTTACTAAGTCATGCCCCAGTTCCCAGGAGTTTCTTTACCTCAGACCACTTCTTCCTTCCCTAAAGTTTATGACCAAATGTACTAAATGAAGCTTTGCCCATTAGGAAAGACTTTTCCTCACCACTCTCTTTCCAACTCTGAGTAGTAAATGTGGCAGTTTTCCTTTTTCTACTTGCACCAACATATCAAGCAAACCACCCTTGATCCAGGCCCAGGTATTTAGCTCCTCTATTAGCTGGTCCTAAGGGTTACATAAAGAGGCCATTCACAAGAGCTCAGAAAGAACTGCTGATGGGGTTCTCATCATAATCTGACTAGCAAACTCTCTAATTTCAGAATTTTTTTTTATCAAGAGATAGATTAGGATCAGAACTTCTCACACTACCTTGAGTTCCTGAAGCAGTATATCACAAAACAACAAAAATTAAAAATTGAGGATAAGCAGTTCATTTAAGAGTTACTCCTAATAAGTATTGCCAGGAGAAGAAAGAAATAAGACCAATAAGGAAAGGAAGACAAATAAAAAGTGTGTTGTCAATCAAGTTAAATATGTGGGCAACTAGAATGCAATCTTGCTGAGGAGCTCTGAGACAATGTAAAATGTGCCACAAAATTAAAATTTCCCAAGGGAAACTTCAGGAAAACTGAAGTATTTATCTTCAAACTCTAGTCCATTACTGGCAAAGAACTGCTCCTGGGATGTAACTTTCTATTACATTCAGATGTGAGAGAAGGGAAAGCCTTGAGACTGACAGTGGCAGGCATTTGCAGCAGGACACTGTGGCACGCACTGCACAGAGAATGCTAAGAGGATCCGAGCAGGACATGAATTGCGTGTGCTGCACACGATAGGTCTGATGCGAAGGGAAAAGACAGATGGGCAGAGGAAGAAACAATTTTACTTCTTAGAGTTAAAAGATATCATAACAAAGACCCTCCCAAAATGCTATGGCTCAAAAAAAGGATAAAAGCTTATTTTCCTCTCATGTGATGCTCGACATTTCTGGTCAATAACTGGCTCTTCTCCATGCCATCTTTCAGAGTCCAAGACTACAAAAGTTTTACAATATTCAATATATAGCTTCTAAGCCATACTAGTGATCATCTTTTCAACCAGAGGAGGGTGAAAAGAAAGTTTCTTGGTCAGGGTCTCTAGAGGGCAGAACTAATCGGAGATATATACCAGCAGATCCTGTTCCCTTCGCTTAAAGATTTGTGATTTTCTTTATTATTGCCATGGAGACTTTCTGACTTTTGCACAATCCCTTTGTTAATTGGTAGCTGACCTGAGCCTCTCATATTCTTTCTTCAGGATAACTGGGGCAGTTTACAATAGTCATATATATATATATGGGAGTTTATTAAGGAGTATTTATATATATATGGGAGTTTATTAAGGAATATTAACTCATATGATCACAAGGTCCCAAAATAGGCCATATGCAAGCTGAGGAGCAAGGAAAGCCAGTCTGAGTCCCAAGGCTGAAGAATTTGGAGTCCAATGTTCAAAGACTGGAAGTATCCAGCACGGGAGAAAGATGTGGCCAGGGAGGCTAAGTCAGTCTAGTTTTTTCATGTTCCTTTGCCCACTTTTTATCCTGGCCATGCTGGCAGCTGATTGTGCCCATCCAGATTAAGGGTGAGTCTGCCTTTCCCAGCCCACTGACTCAAATGTTAATCTCTGTTGGCAACACCCTGACAGTCACACTCAGGATCAATACTTCACATCAATCAAGTTGACACTCTGTAGTAACCATCACAGAAGGTAATAATGCTCTCTTAAGCAAATATATAGAAGCTAACAGATATCATTTCCACAACATGTTATATTAGCAAGATTTTTGTCACATGATTACATTTAGCAGCAAGGCTTTCTGAGAATTATAGTACTTAGCTGGGCAGTCACATTTAAATATAACTGTGTTAGTGTCAAAGGAAAGGAGGATGGATTTTGGTGTAGTCTCTGCTTCAGAAGGTAAGATAACTATAGGGGATCTCAGATCCTAACTGAAGTTCATGGCTAAAGAAATTGTAATAAATCTATTATTCAAAATTGCAAAGATAATCAACATAGCTATCAAAAATTAAAAAGAGAGGGAGGGAATGTCAGCAAGACGAATAGTCATGTTTCATAAAAGGGACTCAAAAGTAATTGTTTAAAGGTTATTATAGGGGTGATTATACCGTGGTTTAAATCAATCACCAAATGATTTTAAAATAAAAAATAGGTTATAAAATAGTTGCATCTATGTATAAGTGGGAGGACAGGTAAAACTTAATCTTTACCATTGATTTGAATATAATCAATACATTTTGAAAATATGAAAAGTGAAGTGAGTCCCAATTTCCTGGTATAAAATGATTTCTAAAATATATTATTATCAGATAAAAGTGAAGTATATAAATGTATTTTAGTGCTATCCCATTAGTGTAAATAAAAAGGATGTGTGCGCATACACAAATGTGCTTATCTTTACAATTATTTTTGGAAAAATACATGAAAGATTGTAATCAGGGAGTTATTGTTATCATCAAGGAATTAAATTGCTGGGCAAGAGTTTGGATTAGAAAAAGGAAGATTTCGATTCTTCAGATGTTTTATGACCACTTAAATGCATTACTTTCATTCAAATAAATTTTAAAAACACATTTACAGTGAAATTATATAAGTTCATTGGATAAAAATGTCAAAGCTCTTAACAACATGTTCTAATTGTGCAACCTGAGCATTGAGCTATTTTAAAATTCCTGTGTTCACTTCAGCCATCTGTCTCCCATCAGTTGCTGAAATTATTGAGTTATAACACGACAGAGTTTCATTAATATGGGCAAAGAAGAGCACTCTTCTTGCCCACATTCCCCATCAATGCTATCTGACTGACTTCCATCTACACAGAACAAGACAGTTCTAAGTTAGCATGCGTTCATTCAACCATTTATCAATTCATTCATCTCCTTAAAATTTCAAGTCAAAAGCAGCAACAAAATCATTAGAAGCAGCTAATGAAAACATCATGATGGGTGATGGATGTGGAAGGGGAATTTCTGAAGACAGCTATGTTTGAGAACAGGTATTTGCATTATTTAATGATGCTCTAACAGCTATGGCCAGAGTTAGAAGAAATAATCTTAGTTTTTGTTCCCAAAATTTTTAGATTATTTTAAATATTAGATGATTGTTTTTTATTGTAATACCTTTAGAAATAAGAGACCTTTAGAAGAAAATATAGAGAGGAAGGATATTTATTAATAATAATGATTTTTCCTAGAGTACTTTAATGAATGTGATTACTGAAGTGTAGATGTCCTGATACATCTGCTTATCTGCTCACTTTGAACAGCCAAAGAGTGATCAATAACAATCAATGTTAGAATAACATGCATTCATGAGTTATGTTTTGAACATAAGGCAAAACTCCCATTTCCACATAATGAAACTTTTTATGATGTAATTCTTTTTACTTCTCGGTTGGTTCAATGCATATTTTTTCTCTGAAGGCAATCAAATTTGCCTTATAGTTTATGCAATTAGGTCCTGTGGCCATTTAGAACATCACATTGACTCTACCTTTGTCTGATGCTTCTGATCACATGGATACATTTCAAGTTGTTCTTTGAGGTATTTGCATAAGTTATTTAAAAGCTTTGGTGCTTTTTAAATTTCCTCTCTTCTCCTAGGATGCTGAGGTAGGCTTGCTCTGAATGGGGTTGTGGATTTTGCTGGGACAAGCCCAGAGTTGAAAATCTCATTCCCTGATATTAGGGTCATGGAGGCCAAAGAAGCAAACAAAACACCCCCGCAAAAAAAAGCAAAAATGTCCAAAATCAAAAGTGACTCCGAGGGCCATTCAATGTGAGGCTATGAGAGGCAGACTTCAGAGAAGAGGTATGGAGATACAGCAGTCCGGAGTTTGGACGTGGGTACAAAAAATAAATAAATAAATAAAGTGAAACAAAACGCTAAAGGAGGTCTTAGGAATTGCCCGAAATGACGTTATTCTGGTATCCCTGACAATGGTCAACCAGGCAGGACTGCTATGTGTAGCTGTTCAGCTTGTTCAGTGTATAAAACAGACTAGATATGCCCGTGGGGGCATCTCCATTCGTCTAGTCTGTCCAAGGGAAGTGTTTTTTGTTTGTTTGTTTAAATTCACCCAAAGTGTTCATACAGGATAGTGCAGCCTTGAACTCAGATTAAATAGTCAAGCTTCCACTTGGCTGCATTATACCTTTTAATCATATTCCTTTCTCTAAACTATAAAAGCCTGTCCTCAGTCAAGCAATGAGCACACAACAAAATCATTGCAAAACAAACAAAAACAATAATAACAAAAGAATTAAAGCCAAAGTTAGAAGACAAATTTTTAGAACAAATTAAGAGTTTTCATATGACTTAGAATTTTTGGTAGCTACTTTCCCATACTATAAAAATAGTGTTATCAGGTAGGTAATATTCAGGTTAAGACTCCCTCTCACTCTCTCAATAAAACACTACATTTCTTATTATTAATTGTTTTTAATTATGGGATTTCATCATTTGCTTTCTTTTCCAAAAATGCATTGAGTTCTTACTTCATATGTTCCAGGAACTATTCCAGGAGATACAATGGTCTTTGCTTTTATGGAGCTTATAATTCAGTGAAAGAATAACAGTAAGCCTACCAAGATAAGCTTTTTAGTCTAAAGAAATAAAAAGAGTACCTTGGGAACATGAAACAATGGGAACTGGATAGGGGAAGTAACTGATGCAGACCTCTCAGCTTCCTTGCAGCAACAGATGATGTTCTATGAAAATACATCGACACATTTCACTCCATATGAGATTAGCCCATGGCTTTTGAATTATAAACACCTTAATAAAATAACAAATGCCCTCTAGCAATTAATCAAGTGTTCTGGTGCTCTAAATGTTCAACTGACAGTCATAAGTCTAGTTACAGACACTGGGGTGGGATCACTTTCTTAT
This sequence comes from Cacajao melanocephalus, assembly GCA_963573385.1. Classification (NCBI taxonomy): domain Eukaryota; kingdom Metazoa; phylum Chordata; class Mammalia; order Primates; family Pitheciidae; genus Cacajao; species Cacajao melanocephalus. Next base: position 54,399 of record CAUYLG010056493.1, read on the forward strand.
AAAGATAAAAACGGTTTACATACAAGGGTGGAGAAATAGTACATCTGAGCTGAGAGGATGGATAAGATCCAATTTTGCTTCATCCCAGCTTTCCAATGCCTTGTAATAAAGTAACCCACACTTTCCCCACCACTGCTAAAATTCAAAGAACTTAAATTTGAATGCCACCCTACTACTTGTTATTGAACTTTCCTGCAAGTTTCATTACTTGGGAAAAACAGTACTCGTCAATGTTGAAGGATTAAATGAGAAAATAGAAAAAAATACATAGCATTAAATAGATTGTGTGGTCTTTAAACAATTAGTAAACTCCTTGCTGAGGAGTATTTATTTTGACATAACTCAGGAGAAAAAGTGGCCACAGCCTTGATTAACATAGATAGAAAAAACTTGAGTTTCAATATCTATTGTCTGAGACTTGCTGCCAGCCACAGGGCTGGAGCTCTCCCTTTTCCCACTTCCCTTTGGGGCCAGCAGAATTTAATTAATCCATTAATATGCAGCTGAAGTCTGAGATGCCACAATGTAAGACAAAAGAAGGAGTGGGAACTGTGACTTCTATTGCTACTGTAACAAATTACCAAAAACTTGGAAATTCAGATGCCAATTTATTATCTCAAATTTTCTGTGGGGCAGAAGTTCGGGCACAGTGTGACTCAGCTTGTTCTCTACTTAGAGTTCCACAAGAAGGAAATCAAGATTTTCTTCCTCCTTTCTGGAGGCTCTGGAGAAGAGGCAGCTTTCTCATTCAGGTTAGTGGGCAGAACGCAGTTCCTATGGTTAGAGAGATGAGGTAACTGTTTCTTTGCAGGCTTTCAGTTATGAGCCTCTCTTGGTTACCAAACGCCACTTGCATTCTGCTCTTTATCCCTTTCATCTTTGCACTAGCAATGGGGCATGGATTTCTTCACTCTGAAACTCTTATGTCTTTCCCTTCTGCTTGATTCAATGGACGTAGTTCCCTACTTTTAAAGCTCGTGTGATTAGATCAAATCCAGACAGAAAATTCAGGATAATTTTTTTCTAAATTTTAAGGTCCCTAACTTTGACTCATATGCCAAGTAACATCATATATTCAGTTTCTGAGGGATTAGAGTGCAGACATCTTTTAAGGCCATTATTCTGTTTATCTCTGCTTGATTTTACCTGTGGGAAAAGGGGAGGAGATGACACATGATAGAAAAATGCCAGATATAGGTGATGGGGAGGAAGGCAACAAATCACACTGCCATGTGTGTACCTATGCAACAATCTTGCATGTTCTTCACATATATCCCAAAACCTAAAATGCAATTAAAAAAAAAAAAAAGAAATGGGCTGACAAACAGGATGGCTGACTAAAAATAAAGAACGCACGTCTGTTTGGAGATTTTGTTTGGCTAGCAGGGTGTTTGCTGTTTGTATTGTTTCTAAAGTGAATTTGAATATCTTTTCAGATAGGATGTATATACGTATTGGTTCCACGTATCCCACCATTCCTTATAGTCTTATTCTGCCCTGCTTCACAAAATTTTCTTACATGCCTGGGCTCTGAAAGCTTCTGTTTGCAAAGACAGCCTTCAAGTGAGTTCCATGGAAGACAAGAAGGATAGAAGAATTAGGGCATATGGGGGTCAGTGTTCATTTGGTCAGGGAAGACAGAAGAGTAATGATTCTTGCCATTTTACCCTATGGGGATCAAAGAACACTGAAAGACCAATCTTTGTAGAGTACAATATTCTACAACCAGAAAATGGCTCCCAATCCAGAGTGATTCTATCATCAATTCACCTGATACTTCTCTTCTAGAAAGAAAATAGGAACATATCCAAGAGGATAGAAATGAAAGGTCTCCTAAGCTTAGCTACATTCGTATATAGTAGGGGCTTAGTAACTGTTTATTATTTTTATCTTGTCTCTCTCTCTTCATGAGCTCATTTTTTAACTGTTCACTAGAATGCCTATAAATACGGTCTCTGTGCTTGACACCTATCATGTGAATAAATTCACAACATGAATAAATTCATAAGAAGCGATACAATGACATAAAAGTTATAGTGAGCACAGGTTCTGGAGCCAAACTACTGAGATCCAAGGCTTGGCCCTACCAATTGTCAACTGCTTACAACTTGAGAAAGTTATTTAACCTTTCTGGGACTCACTTTTCTCATCTGTGAATTAGGAAGAGTAATGGAATTTACTACAAAGGATTTCTGTGAGGATCAAGGAAGTTACCACATATAAAGAGACCATCTGCTATTTAGTGCTTAATTAATAAATATTGAATATGATTGTTATTAAAACCTCTTTATCTGTGATAGTTTTAAGAAAGAATGAGTATTGCATTGCTTACAGATTGAAATGTTATTTTAGTTTATTGTGTTTAAAGAGTTAAAAAAATGTACTGACTTCTCACAAGGGGCTCGGTGGCCTTGTAAGATTTAAAAATAAACTGACTTTACAGGAAATAACCACAAAATTCCCTGGCAGGGAGTGCAGGGCAGGGGCAGAAAAATAAAAGTGAGTGTTTGCGTTTATGTGTGTGTGTATGTGTGTGTATAGAGGTAGGAATATAACTCATAGAGAAATAAAATTATATCTTAGCCAGAGGTGGATTTTCCATGACACTAATGAAGTTTAAACATTAAAAATTTTTTATGGTACAGACCTTTTCAAAATGTAAGAGGGGACCTAACAATGTGTGAACTTACATTTGTGTTGCTAATTTTGTAATAAGTTTCTTAACATACATCTACCAAAGGAAAAAAATACATCAGATTTCTCCCCAAAAATGTGGCCAGGTTGCCCCAAACCTGGTCTAACCCCCCAAAAAGTATTCTTCTGTAACAAATTCTATGGGATACCAGAGATCTACATGTGCTTTATAAGTATCCCTACTGTTTATGTCTGCCAGGTTCTGTGCCATGAAATCTATAATAGGTTTGGCTTATTGACAGAAAACACCTAGTATCTCTAGCCAGAAACCTGTTTATGATTGGAAACTCTTCCCTATCCCATAACCGTTACATTAACAGTGGCTTACATCTTAGAGTGTCTGCCTCCTAATTGTTCTCAAGGACATTACCTTTGCTCCACCTCCACTGCCATGGTTCTGCTCAGAAAGTCATCAAATCTGTCATGGATGAATGCAATAAGCTATCAACTGATATCAGAGCCTCCACCCTTATCCTAATTTTCAATTACCACTAGTATTATCTTTGTAAAACTCAAATATGATCAGGATAGCCCATTTTATAAAAGTCTTCAATTACTTCCCATTTCCAGTAACATAATTGCCTTAGTAGGAAATTTAAGATACTTCATTATCTGGCCAATGTCCTTCAATACATTCCCATCTTCTGCCATTTGCTTTGTTCCTATTTTCCTGCAATATTGAATTACTCATTTTCCAAATATGCTGTTATGCTTCACAATTTCACATGTGTCCCTTCAATCTACCCCAGGTAACAATGCCTTTAGCCCCAATACTCTACTGCATGATTGATTGTACTCTGTTTGGTGAATTCCAAGTCAACTTTTAAGAGTCAGTTTAAAAAAAAATTAACTCTATTAAGAATTCCTTAACATACCCTCAGAATTAGGCATTCTTTCTTTTATGGATTCATTGCTCTTGTTTGTAACTCCTTCATAATTATTGCTACATTATCTGCAAAGGCAAGAACCATTTATTTTCTCTATTGTAACCTCAAAGCCTAGCCGAGCACTTTCTACAAGATGGTATGTTTTAATAAATTTCGGAGGAAGGAATGATTGAAGGAATGGAATAAGTTAGGAGAGATAAAAAATGGTTGCCTATAAGTTACTTCGTATGAATAAATCTCACTCTTCCAAGAAATATTTCAGTAAGTATGCCATTGACCTGCCATGTCTTTTCTTTCCTTATTAATCTCTTGAAAACTTATCACAGTACAGAGCACATTGTAAATACTTTTTAATTGATTAAACTTTATCAGCAAGGGCAATCTAAAACACTCCATTTGACTTATCTGATAGAAAAGTTAGAGAATGCCACACAGAGAAAAATAGGAGCAAATAAAAGCCAACTTCTGCTCTGGGGATGGAAGATTGCCTTCCTTCCTTAAGATCTCTAAAAAAAGTACTGAGCATCCAGGATAAGGAAGAAGATCCCTGTGATAAGAAGCCCATAGCAGTTTTCATAGTTTCCATCTTACAAGAAAAGTCAATGGGAGCCATAAGACCCCTTCATAGATTAATCTAATTTGGGCTTTTATTTTTTTCATGACTTGAAAATACATACTGTTTATATCTATATTGATTTCAAGGTATGTAGGTCTGGAATCTGCACACAATGCATGTTGATATAATTTATGTATTTGTTCTAATTGCCAAAAAATTACAAGCAAAACCAAAAGAATAGGACTATTTCTAATCTCAGTATAAACAAATAGACCAAAAAAAATGTGATGGAAACTTTAAAGAACTAAAGAGTTCTTTAATGCTCTTCTTAAAAATCTCATAGTTAACATTAAAATTGAAAAATCAAAATCCTTTCTCTTAAACAACTACACATTATCATTGAAAGTGTACTCAAAAAGGCCAGCCTGAACAAGACATAATCAAGTTTCAGTTGGGCATCTAAATATAACCATTGAATCATAGGAAGTATTTAAGTATTTTTCCATATAAAAATATTCCAAAAGAAATATATTTTGTCATTTATTTCTCTAAAAATCTGGTACTTAAGCCAATCTAAGACTACAAGCATAAAATTAGCATATTATTATTGTAAATTAGAATGGCAGGGATATGGGCACCAGCACATTAAGAGATGCTATTAGAGAAAAATGGGTTTCTTCCTCCAGGAAATATGGAGAATTCTCATTCTCTTATTATTAAAGGGAAAATAATCATTATCTGTTATGTTTTTTAAGAACCACTTTTTGTGTTATTTGCCAAGCTTCCTTCCTCCAAATGAAGACTGAGAAAATCATTGCCACTGAAATCACCTTGAACTAATGTGAGATTACATGTCCCCAAGTCAGAGGTAGTGAAAATAATCACAGCTATCATTTATTGACTGTGAATTATGTGTCAAGAGTTTTATGTAAATCGTTTTAAAATGTATGCAATAGTTCTAAAAGTTAAATATTATCTTCTCCCCTTTTTCAGTTAATTAAACGGAGGCTAGGAAGACTCAAATTGTCTAAGGATACAGACTTGGCTGAAAAAGCGCAGATTCAGGAGTCTATCTCAGGTTACAGGCTAGCTTTCATCCACTGGGTCACATTTACTCTTGGAAGGAAATTTGAACCCCTTAGGTTTCTATCAACCTTATCATCAGGAAGGTTTCTTTCCTTATAACTTTCCATTTCCTATGTAAGTCTATTTCATCCAATTCTGCCCCTGAGGAAGAGAACAGCTGGTCAGTGCCCTCTTCCTAATAATGTTAACTGATTCACTGGTTGAGTAATTTTTCTTATGAGAGATTTGAAGCCCCTAGAGAACCAAGTATTTACTCACAGAACGAAACAAATCTACACTGAACTAATGGAAGAGGAACATTTCCTTAACATCAAGCTTTCCTTAAGTTTTCAATGTGAATGGGATGAGAAGTAGACAATGTAACACAGCCAGAAGGAGAGATATTTTCTTAATTTTTTTCTCTTAACTATGATCTAGAACTTACTGACTACAGACAGAAAAGTTGATGTAAACTCAGAAAGTACCAAGAAAATACCCACGCAAACAACTGCAGTGATTACATCCCAAACCACATTGTCAAAAATTGCTTAACCTCTTATAAAAATTTTTCCCTACAATAGTATCTTTTTTTAGGTAGGGCCTCTTTCCTCAAATCTATGATTCAATAATCACTGTGCAACTATTCTTATTTCATGAATATTTTTGACGGATCTTTATGTAAGCTCTCTCATGGGGCTTATTTAATGCAACATTATTGTTTTACTTATTAATCTCTGCCTTTCCATTGAAGGATAATTTGCATTTCATGGATACCTTATGTAATATGGAACAAGGCAGGACTCTCCTATACATTCCAAGAAGGGCAGTATCATAGTGTCAACAGACCTCTTTGCATCAAATCCTATTGATTCAATTACCAATCTGGGGAATTTTAGAGCTTTATTACCTTTCTTCTCATATTGATTCTAGAAATTAGAATTCCAAATCATTTTGCTATTCCTCAAAAGATTACCAACATCACAACAAAGATAAAAACCATCATATGTCAAAATAAAAAGTAAACTTTAAAAGTAAATTTAAATTACTAAGTTCTTAGAGCAAAGGAGTTCCTTATTTCTCTGTGTATTCAAACATGACTGCAGCTTCTAATGTTTACCAGGCTTGACAATGAATTCAAAGGGTAAGACATTTTTTCTTGAATATAAACATAGTAATGAGCCCTATCTGAGTGGCTGGACTGCACAACACATAACTAGGTGTTTCTAAAATAGAAATAATTCAAAATTATTTTACTCTTTTGTAAGAGGTAAATAACTCATCTCTTAGTGGAAGAGTGAATGAATTAATTAATTTTAAAGTAAATGAGTTGTTTGGATATCATCTAAGTCTATATTTCCTTCCCTGTACTTTCTTTGAAAATTTCAGACTATGATAAGTCCACAAGTTCACAAAGGAAAATCCTTACAGAATATATAATACCCTTTTCTCATTTCAGATTTTTATTCAAAAGTATTGACGTACTATGCATCTATTTTACCAACGTACTGAACTCCGACTAAGTGCCAGATTCTGTGTAAGTCACTAAGAAACAAAGATGAATAAGAATAGTGTTGTCCTCCTTGACTTGACATTCTAGCAAGGAGGCAAATGGATAAACAGATGATTTCTATGCAAGGTGGAAAGTATAAGATTGAGGTCTGATTCAATGACAGTACAGAAGAAAGGTAACTAAACACTTGGCAGAAGACCCATCACATCTTATTATAAGCACTAGTCAATTAAACTTCCTCCATGCATGCTTTGCACATATACATCTAACCCACAAAATTGCCAAATTTCTTCAAAATTCTGCCAGCCAGTTGTGAAATGTACAATAATAGATGACTCTTATTGATTGTTTACTATACACTAGTCCACGTGTTGTTCTAAGTTCTTATGTCTATTAGCGCAACCTTCTTACTTCTCTATATGTATTAGGTACAATTATTAACATCTCACATATGAGTAAACCAAGGCAAGAGAAGCCAAATTACTTTCTCAAGATTAAAGCTAGAAAGTAGAACTGAAATTTGCATTCGGACAATATGACTCCAGAAACCAAGTTCTCGAGCACTCCACTTCACTGCTTTCTGATGATCGAAAGCACAATAAAGTAAGAATTTGGTTCAAATCACTGTTGTAGCCCATATTAACTCTGTAATTTTAGGAAACATCCCCAGTTCCTCAACTTTTAACTGCCCTAGCATAAAATATGAACAATCAAGTTTTTCTCATTTGGCAGTTTTAAATGTGATTTTAAAATTCTTTGATGCACCGTCCATCAAGAGGTGGAGTTTATGTTCCTCTCTTTGCATCTAGATTCTGTTAATGACCAACATAATTCAATAGAAGTGACACTGTGACAGTTCCCAGACCTGGTCCTTAAGAAACTGCTGCATCTGCTGCTTATCACCTTGGATACTGTCTCTTAGAATCTAGCCTCCAAGTAAGGGGAAGGCCAGGCCACATGGAAAGGCTACATGTAGGCATTCAAGCCAATAGCTCAAGTAGGACTCCAGCTGGTGTCAATCCTAGACATGTAAATGAAGAAATCTTTTAAGATGACTCTAGACCCAGCTACTGTCTGACTCAACTACATGAGAAACCTTGAGCAAGAACCACCTGTGCCCAGTCAACCCCCAGAATAATGAAAAATACTTCTTTAAAAAACAGATGGTATAGTTATCGAGTTATCTAGAGGGACAGAACTCATAGGATAGATGTATATATAAAGGGGGGTTTATTAAGGCGTGTTGACTCAAACGATCACAAGGTGAAGTCCCACCATAGGCTGTCTACAAGGTGAGGAGCAAGGAAGCCAGTCCAACTCCCCAAACCTCAAAAGTAGGGAAGCCGACAGTGCAGCCTTGAGTCTGTGGTTGAAGGCAAGAGTGCTAAAGCTGAAGAACTTGGGAATCTGATATTCATGGGCATGAAGAGTCCAGCACGGGAGAAAGTTATAGACCAGAAGACTAAGCCAATCTAGTCTTTTTTCACATTCTTCTGCCTACTTTTATTCTGGCCACACTGGCAGGTGATTAGATTGTGCCCACCCAGATTGAAGGTGAGTCTGCCTTTCCCAGTCCACTGACTCAAACGTTAATCTCCTTTGGCAACACCCTCACAGATACACCCATTTGCATCCTTCAATCTAATGAAGTTGACACTCAATATCAACCATCACAGGTGGTTTTAAGCCTGTAAATTTTAGGGTGATTTGGTATACAGCAATAGATAACAGGAACTGTTATTTATCTTGTCAATATTGTTACAAATATGAAAGTCCTTGGTAAATAGTAAAGTATTATACAAATGTATATAAGAATTACTTAAACTGTATTAAGTATATATAAACAGATGATTCCCTATAGAATAATACACCATCACAGAAATCTGTCTAATACCAGGGGCCAGTTAGTACATCAATGTAAAACCAGTGAGTATTCCTTGAGTGTCTACTCATGGTTAGCAGTAAATTAGGTTCCATGAAGACACAAAAACAACAAAGGCAAGAGTATTCCATACATACTAAGAATATATGAAAAGCATCTTAAAACTGAGCTATAAATGAAATGTTTTATTTAGCATGCTAATTTCTCAGAAACATTGTTTTATTTCCTAAAGCATTGTTTACTTCTTGATAGAAAATTGGTGCTGGCATCAGGAAAATCTGGGTTTCAATCTCTCCTATAATACTTCCTTTAGTACATACAAAATATCTTTAAGTAAAGGGTTCCTATTTGTACAATGAAGGTAAAAATGTCTATATTGCAGGAGTCTTGGGAGGATTAAATGACATGTATATATTAAGAGCCTAGTACAAAGAATTAGATCAGTAATAGATGACTCCTATTATAATTGATCCTTCTAGGTTTGATATCCATTGCAAATTTGCAATAAAAAATCATGGACATCTGTCATTATTGTTCAGAAATATGGCTGTCAGGTTTTTTTCAGTTCAATTCTTAAGTGCAAAAGGCTGCATTTGTTCTTGAATTACTTTGAATGCTTCTCCACGCACCACAGACATGTCAGAAAATCATGTCAATTTTACCTTTTTAAAGTACCTTTTTAAAGTACCTGGATCCAGTGCCCCTCAAGACTTCCACCAGTACCAATCTGGCAAAATCACCGTCATCTCTCACATGAATTATGGTGATAGCGTCCTCATTAGGATCCTATGGAATAGGAAAGACTGCAAATAAACCTCTTGAACACCAAACTGGGAAGGAAATGGTGATTTATTTGGCCAGGAGCTGTGGCAGGTGAAAATACCTTAACCACCGAGCTCCTTGACAAAGAAAATTCTTGCCCTTTTAAAGGCTTACAATTCTAGAAATTACATATGAAAGGGTCTTAATCTATGAAGTAGGCATGGGGTACATGACTAGGGGTTTGAACATGTTTAAGCAAAAATATTGCCTTCCGGAAAGATTTCTCCATACCATGCCTGCGATCTACAGGAGTGCAATTAAGGGTGGCACCCAGGTCTGCCAGCCTTTACTTCTCCTACTGAAATGCTGTAGAAGTCTAGGTGGAAGGGCTCTTAGAAGCTTAAGAGGATTAAGGGTCTCCTTCCTCACCTAGGGATTTCATTAAAAAGTGCCATAAACTGGCTGGCCTCAAGCAACAGAAATTTATCATATTCTGGAGGCTGAAAGAAAAAAATCACGGTGTCAACAGGGCCACGCTCTGTTTGAAGGCTCTGGGAAAGAATCTAGATCCTTGCTGCTTCCCAGTTCCGGTGGCTGCCAGCAATCCTTTACTATTCCTTGAACTGTGTAAACACAATCTCTGTCTCCATCTTCATAAGACCTTGTTTGTACAGATCCAAATTTCTTTTTATAAAGACACCAATTATTGGATAAGGGACCACCCTAATTCATCATGACCTCATTTTAACTTGATTACATCTACAAAGATTCTCTTTCCAAATTAGGTTATATTCACAATTATCAGGGCATTAAGACTTCAATGTATCATTTTGGAAGATATAAACTCATCAAACTTCCCAGTGGATCTCCCTGCTTTCCCTTTTACTCCTTTAGACTATTCATTCCACCACGGTCAGAATGTTTCCCATGTCAAATCATATTTTGCCTCTGCCCAAACTGTTTAGTAATCCTCCATTTTCCTGGAAGCAAAAAAATCAGTCTCATGAAAGAGGACAGAAAGTTCACCAAGAGCTCCCTTTTCCTGCCTCCTCCTATACTCACCCCAGAGTCATTTTTATACATAGCTCCTCTTCCTGAAACTCACTACATTTTGCTACATCAGGCCCACTTGCAGTCACAGTGCCCCTGCTCTGGGACTTTTGTACTCAGGGTTCTCCATATGTGGAATTCTCTCCCCTTAGCTCTTATAGCCTCACAGTTTGCTTCCTTTTACTTCGGGTTTCTATTTAAATTTCACCTTTGCGGGAGACCTTATTGATTACTCCATAGAAATGAATACTCCCTTTTTATGCAATATTATTTGGCATTAGTATCCTGCTTTGTATTTCTTTATAGAGAGTCCTTGTCTCTAAAAGCCATACTACGTATTTATTTGTTTAATATTTGACTTTAACTCCTTGCCCGCCCCCAACCCCATGCACACAAATGCAAGCTCCAAGAAGGCAGGGATTTTGTTTTTACCACTGTATCTCTGTTGCTTAGAACTATGCCCAGCAAACTGTATAATATCCAAATGTAAATGATTCTTGTTCATAGGCATGTAAGTTGTGTCTGGTGGAGATGTGGCTGATCTATTGCCCGGTAGATACTGACGAGTTTTGCCAGTTTTTCATCTATTAAGTTAATTTATATCAGCATTCCTGATGGCTTTATATACATGTGGTTCTTTGAGGGTTCTTTTGAACAGCTTGTTACTGAAGAAGTAAAACTGCAGTCAGATTCCTTGGTTCCCACACTGGGAGTTGAACCCAGGTCACTTGGGTGCCTAGGTCATCACAGAAGCGGGAACCACCACTGCAGTTGGGGCTTAGGTTCTTGGCCTTCCTAATCCCAAAGAATGGGGAAAGGGGCCCTGGAGGCACAGTGAGTTTACCGTTGAAATAAAACTTGTGAACCCAAAGAGCGTGTGAAAGTGCAGTTTATTAGGCAGAGTGAAAGGGGATCCAGAGAGAAATCTGTTCAGGCAGGGGCAACTGGGTTTTAACTCTTGAGTTATTCCCTCCCCATTCATGTTCTTGTCCAATGAGAAGAGTTATTTCAAACTTCCTCTGGATTGATTGAACTTTGACTCCCTTACCGGACTGGCTACTGGTTTTATGACTGGGAGTTACAGTGCCCCCTCCTTCAAGAGCTTCAGAAACAAAGGGCCCTACCTGGCTTGCCAGCTCAGGAAGGAGAAACAAAGAGCTCTAAGGTGGGAAACTGAACAAAGAGCCCTAGCTGGTCTGTGGGAAAACTGGAGAATTCCTGCATTTTAAACAATGCCCCCCCCACCTTCAGTGGACCCCCGGAAGTCCTCTAAAACAGTCCCACAAGCTTACAACATCTTATTTATTCCCATTAATTATCTCCTTAATTTCTCATTAACTATTTCTTAACACCGTTTACATTGATAAGGTTTCCAGAAAGGAGTGAATGTGAATTGAGTTTCAAAGGAAGAGTGTACTTATGTACTAGAAGAGGGAAGGGCAGGTGACACATGGAGACTTACAAGGCAAACAAGCAACAACAGGATTTATGCATAGTAAACCCTGTTAACTCATAATTTTAAAAGGCAAAATCGTGACTCATAAAAATATAAAATAAACACAGTTCAATGCTTTAAGTCATTAATTAATGAGGGAACTAGTAAGATGTGAACAACAGTAGAGAGGCTTAATCTTTGTAAGACCAATTCTTCAAACTGCCAAGAGCAAGAATCATTTGCATCACTATGGACAGGAAATATCTGCATTGTCATCAGCCTCCCAGAGTTTATCTCTATCCCTAGAAACGTGAAAACTACACCAGTCACAAGTTACTCAAAGGTACATACCATGAAATAAGATAAAATAACTCTTGATGAGTACTCTAAATAATATTCAACATTCTATCAAAAGGACATCAGTAAACTTTTTCAAAAATCTTTCACAATGTTCCTAAAAACATCAAGCATATTATGTAATGTATACAGGCCCACATGTTTCTGAGAGTGATGACTATTTGTTTGGTTGAATGAAGGGATAGCCCAGTTGGTGAAAGATGTTACTGCAAGGCAAGTTAGGATCTTATATAACAAGTTATGGAAAGTCACTCTAAATTCTCAAGCAGAGGAGTGATTTGATGAAAACAGCATTTAAAAAGAATCATTTTAGCAGAGATGTGTAGGTTGGAATCTTAGAGTTGGAAGATAGGCAGGGAAAAGACAGGAAGCAACAAGATACACTCAGAAACGTTCTGTCGAAACTCAAACCTGATTTAGGCCTGAGATTTACAAATGATCCAGAAGAAGGTGGACAGAGAGAGTTGGGTTTGGGGATAGTTGATGTAAATGAGTTGACTGAGAGACAGAGTCAGGCTTCCTTAGAATTTTTCAGATAAGATACCTCATTGTGAGGAGATTTTATAGTTCTAAAATGTCTACTTTCTAACATTTGACAGTCTATTTCTCTGCATTTATATTACTTTTTTGATGGCATGCTAATAAGTTACTTTTCCTTTGAATTTAAAATATCACATTCACCTGTTATTTAAGACTTAGGCTTTTGTAAAATTTTCCTACCTAAAATGTTTGCTCCCTAAAATGTTTTTCTCCTCTATCATTTGAGAAAGGCATACATCTGTAAAATATTCAAGTGTATTTATTTCACCTCTGTGAAAGTATTTGTGATATCCTTTCTATGACGGATATTATTTAGATGTCAACTCTAGTGTAATAAATTCATATAATTTCACTAATATTTAATGTCTTAAATGCAATAGTGCATGTTAATTAAAGCTCTTAGAATATCTGCAGCAAACTTAGAGAAATCCATTTTTTCTTTGTAAGCTTTTTTTAAAAAAATAAGTAGTTTAATCACATGTTCTGTTTGTGTGTGTGTGTTTCACTGGATCTTACTTGGTTTATTAAAAAATTAGAAAAAGCATCATGTTTTTTCAATATTAGAAAACAAAGCAAGTTATTCAGGTCATTTAAATCCATAGCAAAGTGTGTTTGAAGCAGTTAGGTTATTTCCTGATTTCAGGAAAACCAAATACCAAGGAATAGTCTCATGGTAATTGCAGTTAAACATTTGAAGTTCAAGCCATGTTTCCAATCTGTGATTTGAGTATGCTTTTTTCATTCACATGGATTTTGTAGAAATTAAACAGTGATATTTTATGAAAATGCCCTTTTGTAGTTTGACATATTGCAAGCAAACATATACACTCTAAAAATGCACATCCAAAGTTAACCTTTTGAAAATTCAGACTGTACTGAGGACATCATAAATGATTCACCAGTGACAGACAAATAGGTAATTTTTATGACCTGAACCATGAATCGTTCTTTAGTTCTTGATTCAAGTGACTACTTTTCACTATATTGAGCCATGAGTTTCAGAAATAAACCTTTTGCTGATAAGGAGATTTACAGAGAACAAAAAAGCCTGAGTCAACTATTTATCTGGGACCAAATTCTGTGAACTAAGCTTAGTTCAAGCAAGAGGTTTTCTAAGCAGTTCATTTATTTTAATATGGTACAAGCAATTTGGAGTTACATTGTAGCTTATGTTCACAGTGCTTTGACAGAAGAAGAGGGGAAAGTTCTGTAGGTAACATTTCACGCATTCTTAGAGATAAGAATTAACACCTGCTAGAAGCAAAGCCCCATGCCAGGTGCTCTGGAGATACATAGGCCTAGCCTACAGGGAGCTTCTATCTATTCTAGAGGGAATAAAACAAGGGCACAGATCATAATGTTATGATAAATTGTAAGACAGAACATTATAAATACTGAAGGAAGGGTAAAAAACAAACTTTTTTTTTTTTTTAAGATATTAGAAAGACAGAGAAAGTACATTGGTTTTCCAGGGGAAGGAAAATGACTTCATAGCATTTGAGTAGAGCAGTGTTTCTCTAACTTCTGCATGGACAAAGCTACCCAGAGAGCTTGCTAAAAAGTAGGTATCTGGACCATTCCTAGAGATTCTGATTTCTGGCATCTGCATTTCTAACCTGCACCTCATGTGATTGAGATAGAAGTGGCCCAAATACCCTGCTTTAAGAACATGTGCTTAGAGCCTTAAAAGACAGCATTGAGAAGGTAGTGATAAAAACACAAAGTATTCAGATGAAAGGAATGACAGAATTTAAAAAGGAGATAAATGGTAAGGCTCTCTTTGGTGGGTGGGGGAGGGGTGAGGAGGAGAGTTGGAATCCCTTCTTTTACCCTGATTAGCCTATTAAAATAATGGTTTTCTGAGGAACAGTTCTGATGAAAGGGAGTCTTAGAATTTAGCAACAGGACAGATTTAATAGTACTCCTCAAAAATTATCTCTAAGTTGATCCAAAATTGATGAAAGAGTATATAAAGTATCAATAAGAGGTTCTCACCTTGTAGGGCAAGCTCTTATCAACAGCTACAGGACACCGGAAGGAAAGACTTCCCAGGGAACTCACCAGGGAGGCCAGCAAAGTGAGGAGCTCACTTCTTTTCTTTTTCTCGAGGTGGAGTCTTGTTATGTTGCCCATGCTGGTCTAAGGCTCCTGGGCTCAAGTGATCCTCCTGCCTCAGCCTTCCCAGTAGCTTGGATTACAGGCATGTGCCCATTTATGATCAGCTCATTTTTGAAACAATATGCGGTTACGAGTTTTCTGTTGCTCTGTTTTGAGTAATTTTTATCTTTTGCTGGTGCCAGGCTGGCTTACTGTATCCCTGCAGCCAATGAGCAGTACTCAATAGCACCTGCCAATGATGGTCTTGGTGGAGCTGGGGGAGGGGAGTCAATTACCTCTCTCCTGTATCCAATTGCAAATGGTTGGGGGTTTCCTGTCTCCTGTATCTCTGAGCATAAGCTTGCAATCCCTCATTTACATTTTATTCTCACTCACATCCCTACTTTACATTTTATCTCCCCTCACACAACGGTCTACTAAAGAAAAGGAAACTAGCATTCCTTATCTGTGTTAGCACGTGGCTAAAGCAGCAGAGGCCGGGGCTAGGACTCAAAAAAAAAATGTATGTTTGGTAAATAGCCCATATCTAGCCTCTAGCAAATGAGAATTTTCTAAATGCTCATCACCTCAAAAAGCTTGCAAAAGAGTCAAGAAAATTATAGCCAATGTGTGATATACAACAGAAAATGAAAACCAAGGAATAAATAGTACATCAAAGGCAAACTGTAAAAGATCTTGAATGTTAGGGTAAATAACTTTTTGCAACAGACCAAAGAGAATCATTAAACATGATCCGAATTTGGCTGTAGGAAGTTTGAACTGGCCACTGTATGGAAAGCATGCAGGAATTGATTAAAAGCAAAACAAACGGGAATTTTAAACAGATAAACGGAGTTAGAATTATTCTTAGAGTCAGTCCCTACGAAAATCCTTTGTTGACCCATGGAAGACATATACTCACACGATTCATTACAATTGGTTTCTTAAAGAGCTTTTGAAACTGTCTCCCCTGAATTTTTATAAAATTGGTTAATGGAAAAAAAATGTTTCAACTAAGCTTTCAGCACAATCAGCAGCAATCATAAGTCAACTTGTCCTTTTGTCCACTTTCCTGTAGCAGTCACTGCTTACTACACCACGTTCATGTAATCCTTGTCACAAGTTTCCTTGTTTCTTTCTGTTCTATAAAGTCTAAGAAATTGAGATATGATAAGCTTTCCACTTGAGTTTCTCCTTTAAGTTCTGCAAATTGGTAAATTACCTACATCACCTGACCCGAAGGGTTAAGCAAGGAGCTGACTCATGGAAGAATACAGTTTCTACATCCAGATGAATTTCATCCTCATTACCCCAATCAATCAACGATTCTCCAATTCTCCAGCCCTTCGTGCTCCACGATCCCCTTAACATCCTAGGCCAGAACCCCTCACAGAGACAAATTTGAGGCTTGAGAATTGAAAAAAAAAAATGAAGTAAATAAATTACAGGATGATACATATATTTGTTTATTTCCTTTCCTGCCATATAGTTCCATCACTCACATTTTAAGAAGGCATTTGTTCTCTATATTAGATTCTTTTTATAGTAATCACTACTCTAAAAAATAAACCTCAACATGGAAATACCTTGTTATCATCAGATCAGAAAAAAATGAGTTAAAGCTAGTCAGAGCCTTTCTGTAACTTTGGTGGATGAAAATGGTGAAGAGGAGAGATCCTCGAGGTCTTCTTATTTTACTTCTTCAATAACATTACATGTCACTTTTATCCACACGGCCCCACAGCTTCTTATCTTGCCTTTCACGGAAACCACAGGTAATGGTTAGTCATCTTTCTCCAACTCCATTTACTCCACAAAGCTTTCTTAAAACACTCAGTCCATACACAATTTCCCTTTTCTCTACAGTAACCTCAAAATATATTTTATGTTTTCCTATACCCTTATATATATAATGATATATAAACCTATTAATAAATATATTAATATAAATATATACTATAGAATACATCTATGTTAACCTATTAATATATTCTTATATATAATATATAAAACTGGAAGAATTTATATATATTTTATATATGTGAGAGGATACAGGAAAACGTATATATATATGTGTGTATATATATATATATATACATTTTCCTATACTATACCCTATATAGTATTCTTTTCTATTTGTAATTGCTGTTTATCCAAATAAGAAAAAGTTATTTTAGACTAAAAACTATGCCTTATATTACTTTAATGTCGTCATTGCATCTAATACAGATTTGCGCACACAGTAGGTCAACAGTAAAATATTACTTATTAGTCCCATAGTGGTTATAGATTAGACCATTAGCATTTAGTAAAGATTATGTAATTCTACCTGATCTCCATTTTATATTAAAATATCACAGAATAGCAGCTTAATGAAATTTTCCCATTCCAATCCAAAATCTTGCAAGAAATTTGAAATCTTTAATGGCATCATTTTCTTGGATAGATTTACATTTTGTGGCCAAAAAGAAGATACGGTGAATGTTTTCTAGATGATGATAATTTGAGAAAGCAGCACACATGCAAAATCAAATGTATGTGAAGTTGGTAGATCATTAAATGGAAAATGTGCTTTTTTAAAATCATAGAATTTCTATTAATAGTGAACAAAAATCTCTTTGAATAAACCACATAGACACTATTTTTTAAAAACATTATCTTGGTTAGTTCAGTTTTTCAACTAAAGTTTCTCTCTTCTTTGTGCATTTTGCAACCTTTTGGCAGCTTTATTGTTGAAAAGCTAAGGTACATTCATAATTGCACCACAGTAACATGCATTTATCATTGGCAAAGGTTCTGTACTGTAAATGAATTACTGTAATAGATGTGTCATGAAATAGCATCTTATTATCCTCCTCTTCTTCTACTTACTGCAAGTGGGTCAAAGTTGATAACTAATGTTGCTCTAAAGTGATATTTTTGGACAAATTAAAGAGATGGTGTGAGCTTTAAAGCTTTAGCTTTGCAATGCTTTAAAACGATGAACACTTTTTATTCTGGTTGTGACTCTAAATTCTTAAAACTCTTCTTGCTCTGCTGTTTTTGCTCATACTGGAAAGTTGTTGGTTTTAATACTGGCATTTAAGTTGTTCTCAATCAAGAAAATATGATCCAGGATTTATTATATTTGATGTTTCTGTCAAAAATGGAAATAAATACCATCTAAACCCTTGAAGAATTTATTATCTAGCTAGGAGATAAAACACACTGATTTAAAATGTAGATAATATAGTCAGTAAGGATTATATACATGTAAAAAAAAAATCTGTTCAGAGGAGAGACAGTTAAATTGATACAAAAAATTAGCTTTATCACACTCCTCCACTCCAACCTGGCAACAGAGCAAGACTCCACCTCATAAAAAAAAAAAAAAAAAAAAAAGAAAAGAAAAAGAAAAAAAAGAATAGAAAAGATATTGTAAGATAGAGTAAAACCATTTTTTGGCTATATGGTATATTGATAGTTGCCATTTGTTTTTGGGGTAGCTAAACTAAAAATGTACAAGTTTAAGTTTCCATTACCATGTTATTTTAGCTCCTTTATTAAATCCTAAAGAAGGCAGTGCATAGTCTGTGAGCACAGAGAAGTTGTTCCAAAACAACATATAGTACCATGTAAAAATAGCCACTGAATCTACACACATAACCAACTGAGAAACTAATGGCAGGTACCAGAACTACTGGCACAATTATATTTGGGGGAAAAAACCCATGACAATCTCATGTCATTATTTAAATGAGGACAAAGGTGGCATGCTACTCACATGTAGAAAGAGAAGTTACAAGGAATGACATTATCGAGATCCCCAAATGCTCACATAACAACATTTAGCAAGAACAAAATATTAATATCCTGTCTTGTGTGTAAAAAACAGCCAGCAGTAAACTGTGAGTTGGCTATTCAAACTTTGGATCTTTAATTGAGCCAAGAGCTATGTAGATCAAGCTCGTCTTTATAAGGAAACTGTACATTTAGATGTTACTAGAAATATAGAAACTAGGGTATGCCAAATGATATTTTGCTTTATCTTTGCAGTTTGGCTAATCAATACTAGGGCTATATTACAAAACCAAGTATCTCAAGTGAACGTGAGTATTATAGTAAGTAAGGAAAACACCTATAGTCAAAGCAGATTTGATTTTTGTGCATGAAATTCAAGCAAAGAATTTGCTTTTACTCATTTGATCCAAGTAATTGAGAATGTCTAGAAACTTAACACATGGGACCTCTATTTTAAAAAGAATTTATGGCAGAACAAAGAGATCCTCATCTATCACCTCTCACTTTGGAGTTCCTGTGTTTGTTACTAATCAGAAAGGGCAACATAAGTTTTTCAGTTTCATTTACCCAAAGTTAGGTCTTGCTTTTTTTTTTTTTTTTTTTGCTCTCAAGAGAACACCCAGTTTCTATGTACCCAGATATCTACTGAATCTTATTTGACAGTTCTAGAAACTCACGTCACTTTCTATTGAACAAAGAGGAATAATATTACACTTCAATCTAAATCTCTCCTCTAACTCACCAGGTGTATTTTCATATGCAAGAATATGAGGGTTTTCAAACTAGCAAATTGAAGAAACTTATTCTAAGACTGAAAAATATATTCATGTGTAACATGGGACTTTAATTTCAATTTTATGTGAAAATATGCTTGGTTAAAAGTTGTGTCATTTATTCTTAACCTTTTCTTATTTTCCCTTCTCTTCCATCGAAAACATACACACATACATATACACTTAAACACCTCATAAAGAATAGCCAGCTTTTGTGTTTCATAGGCAATGTGAATAAGATTGAAGGATTGAAGGTAATATTTACTTTAGAACTTGTACTTATCACTTGAAACATTACATCTATTTCACTCAATTATTTTTCTCAAATATCATCACTGGAAAATATTTGTATTAGCCAAGAACCAGAGTAACCATTGCCTATAAAATATATTAATCATATACTGAAACTGCCTGTAGTTATTTACATACCTGTTGCATCTTTGCATATTTCCTGTCTGCTAAAGTCCACCACTGTCATAAATATGGCAAGCCTATTTTCCAATTCCTTATTTTATAGGGATTTTCTGCTAAAATTTCATGTATTTCTCCAAGTGGTTGGAATAAAGCCATTCTTATTAAGATTTAGCTTTAGGAATTCTACATAGATCTTTGCTCATTAAATATTTCCCTTTTTTTTTTTTTTTTTTTTTTTCCCAGCAGGACGTTGTTGGAGTTCTTGGGCAGACCTAAATTTGTCACAGATGTCTCAGTAAAGTTACTCATCATAAGAATTCTGATATCTTAATAAGAAGCTACTAACTTGGAAGGTCTTACTCTACAGCAAAATTTCCTTTCTGCATGAAAATAGGTTCAATACTAAATCCTATAAAAACAATTACATAGGGGTGAAAGATAGAGAATGAAAAAAAATAACGAAAGAAGGACAGGAGGATTAGAGTTTATTTTTTGTCAGATATGGCTCAAGAGTTATCCAATTAAAGAATTCACCCTTTCCTCTACCAGCTTGCTAAAATGTTCAAGAAGTGACGATATTTCTAGTTCTCCTTTTATTGAATAAAAAAGGGGGGGATTAGTTTGTATGCTGAAATCTCTAATTAGCTAGAGACTTTAGGAAAGAAAAGCAAATTTTAACAACCCAAGGGAAGCCAGAACTCAAGGACTGACGAATGAGCACAAAGACTCAAAAGTATAACCAAGCAGTTTCAATGTATCCAGATGCCCTTTGGGTCTTGTTTGACAATCCCAGGAACACATGTCACTTTCTATTATGCACACTGATATAGAAACGGCTTAAATCTTCCACTATTCTTTTTGCAATGTCAAGAAAAACTACAGTGTCTGTTGCTGAAAAGGCTCAATGCTCAGCTCGCAGGTCGCATGAGAGAAAGAGAAGGGAGAGTAAAGTAAAAACAACAGCAAAAAAAGAGATCTGGAAAAGGAATAACATTTCAGATGACAATAATGTTTAATAATAGTTTATGGTGTGTTTATCTCTCTGCATAACGATTTTGACATATGTCATTCCTGATCTCCAATGTTAGGGAATTGTGAAAGGAAGAGCAGAAAGAAAAAAACTGTTTCATTCAGCAGAGCAAAGGTACAGTCATTTAATGATAAACCTTTCCAATGGGAACCTCCTTTTCTTTAAAAATTTTTTTTTTGTATTTTACTAAGTTCTGAGATACATGTGCAAAACAAAATAAAAGTTTAAAGATTGTTATTGTTGATTGTGGAATTATTCATCCTTATTTATATAGGACTACAGGGGAAAGGGGTGATAAGATAAGGCAGGTAACAGAAGAAAGAGTCAGAACTAGGAAAGATCAGGCACTCACGTGGATGGCGCCAGACCACTCTCAGATTTAAACTGTGGCAGCAACATGTCAGGGCAGTAAAGTCAATGGTCCAAACTTCTTGTTTGCTTTTCACTATTAAGATAATGCAGAACAGCTGTTTGACTTTCATATTTGGTGAAGAATGCCAAATAACAGTATGAACTTAGATTTTCGAAAAATAGGTACTTCTGGTAGCATTCTATAATTAATGCTTAAGATATTTTATGCTTAATTTGGTAACTCCTCTCAGGGGTTCTGAATGCTATATATTAAAATCAGGTGTTTAAAAAAATGCTTAAATGGATGCCCCATGCCAGGGTCTTCTTCTGTTAGTTTGAAGTGCGGCCCAGGCATCAGCATGTTTTAAAAACAATTCAGGTGAGTCTAATGTAAAGTCACGGACACGAATCACTCTAAATGTTTCTTAAAGGGCAGTCTAGATAGATTGCCTCCACCAGAATCACATAGAATCCATGTTCAAAATATAGATTATCATACACTACTCAACACCTACTGAGCCAGAATCTCTAAGCTCCCTCGTGGTTTTTAGAGAATATCCTGGCTATCATGCCAGTATAATTCACCAGTCATTTGATAGGCTTTCCAAGTTAAGATGGTACCCAACTGATATTTTCCAATGGCCATTTTCTGACTTATGTGATTTTTCTGCAGCACAATTATCTGGACAGAGAAATAAATAACATATGTGTGCATGTGCTGTACGGGATATATACACATATGTATATCTATGTAGATAGTATTATGTGTATACATACTATATGGATTCTTATATAGTTATACACAAATATATGTATATATGTTATACATGTGTATGTAATATAGATACTACTGGAGAAATATAAATACATACATGCACACACACGACACACACAGACACAAGACACTGACTATATCCTCTAATAAAAATATTCTTTACTCTGGCTTGGAAGGCCTTCTATTTCTTACCATCATGTTCATGGACCAGAGCAGGATTATCTATGGCTGTACAAAATATGATGAGAAAGGCTTAAATGAGTGGCTATGCAAAGTGAAGTTCTACTATTTTCTGCCCAATTCATAGAAAGAGAAAAACCCAGAGACATTGAAAATATATTTTGAGTACTATTTACGAGTCATGATTATATATATTTTATAGGCCTGCTGTTATTGAAAACTGTTCTTGAAATTCAGAGCCTGACAGTCTGTCGAAGGCAGAACACCTATTAAAAAGCAATCTGAAATGCATTTCAGGTGAAATTACTTTTTACCAAAGTGCACATCATTTCGCTTATTCTAAAGTCATACAATTAGAAAGGAGACCTAATTGGTATTTTTTTCTTTATACAATATATCACAAATACGTATGTTTTTATTCTAGCTTCAGCATGTGTATAGTCTTGAAAAAGTCCATGTCAGAAGAGAATAATTTTTTTTTCCATTTGCAGGGACCTCTACAGTATATATATGTAACATTTTAAAAACGTATTTTCAAGTGAAAATAGAAGCATTAAAAAAAAAACAGATGGTATTATTTATTTTGGCCTTATCTGCATGTCAGAAGATTAAAACTTTTAAAATTGTGATACATTATACGTTATTGTACAAAATTTTGTTATCAAAGGCAAAATTCATATTAGTTCTGCTTAAAATACAGAAGACAAATTTTCTCATTTAGAAAAATCAATTTTGTTAGGGCTTGGTCACAATGGAATAAAAATTTCTTGTTGAATACACGCTAATTCAATTTTTACTGAATAATTTTAAAGGCATACCATAGAAAACATTTATCTGCCAAACTAACAAGAGATTATTTATTTGGTCAATGCTTTATTAACACTTATTTACTGAAAGAAGTTACTTTTTAATTTCGAAATCATAAAATATTAGAATGAAAACGTGCTTTTATATGGCATATTTTAAATAAGCCTGTTCACTTGGGGAATAGCTTTAGGAAAATAAACTTTATTAATGAATAAATTTAGGCTCATTCAAAATAGTTCATATAATATTTTTTAAAGATTATCTAATAAAGTCAGTGGTGTCCAGTAAGCCAATTATGAAAGCTCAAAGATAGAATTTATCTTATTGTTCAAGTAACTAGACAACGCATAATGCAAGTCATAATCTTTTTTAGTTTTTCAGCCCTAATCGCTTTTCAATATTATCAAAATGCAAAGGGATTAAAATATAGCATTAAAAATGATAGATATCTTTATACATGGCAATATATAGGTAGCATTCAAAAGGATAATGTGAAAATGCTATTATACAATATTTTGAAACATAAAATACAACATTTGAGGAAATATTCACTTGAAAAATGTTTTGCATTTGAGAAATGCTAGTTAATAAAGCTATTTTAAATGAAAATGAAAAGCAAAATCTTAATAATGAATGTTCTCACCCAGCAGACCATAAGCTATGTAAAGGTGGGAACAGAATTGTTTACAAGAGCAAATGAAATACTGTGAACATGGGAGGGGTTAAAAGAGTAGCTACTAAATGATTCACTTAAAAAGTAAATGCACTGTACATTTGAGGCAGATGTTCTTAACTCCACCATAATATTTTCTGTAAAACGTTTCACTCTTTCATTTACTTACATAAGAAAAATGTGGGGGATAAGTAAGTTGACCTGTGCAGAAGCAAGTCAAAGCGCTTATCTTAGACTGTATCTACACACGGCAGACCGATTGAAAATGTAAGTTCAAATAAATTAAGCAATTGCAGTCTATCTATACTTCTAAACAGAAGGACAGAGATACTTCTCTGACCTCGCTGTTAAGCAAAAGGAAAGTTCTGGCTAGACTAATATGTCTCCTCCACTTGGAAAGACAGAAGTTTAACCTTAACTTTGTGGTCCACTGGTAAAAGCTTTGCAATTCATTCCGTCTTTTCACTTAAGTTCCTGTGTGTGGCTTGTTGGCTGAAGTATCTGTTAATTACCTATTATAGCTTAAAACCCACTGCATAACATGCTAATGTAAAATGTTTTCATGAAAACTTTTTATGGAATGTATAAAGGAACCTTGTTAAGAAATGAATGGTAAACCAGAATACACTAATTAACACTTCTTTCGAAAGAGCCAATGACAATGATGAAGTGCGCTAAGTACCTATTCAAATCTGCTATAGAGAATGGTCTGGACAAATAAACATTATGTTTTCATGCATGCTGAAGGCAGATTAATGAATAGTTTGAGCCATATAAGACTTGAGTTTGCGGAGTTTTGAATACAAATGAATACCATTAATTAATTATGTAAACTGATAACAACTCTGCCTCCATCTACTCTTTGGTGAATTAGGTCTAATGACATTTCACAGAGTTATTAATTGAGGTAATACCTATAAACTACGTAGCATTTAGTAGGCATTCGAATTTTTGTTGCTTCCTTCTATCTTAACTCACCTAATATTAATAGAGCACAAATATTTAAATCAGAACAAAAGAATCATTTTGTTTTCTTTTTTCTTATTACACTAATAAATGAACTAGGAATATACAAAAGATAAACATTTTCAAAGTACTACCCCTAAAGTACTAAGTATTTGAAATAAAAGCCATTAAAGTACTATGTTTTCAAAATCTGAGGTAAAATCATCCACTAGTAGGCCCAGTTGTGAAAAACCTATTTAGAAAACAAAATGCATGCAATGGCATACACATAGTATAGTTAACATTAGAACATATATTTTTAACAACTGCTTTTATTAAATATTTAAGACAATTTTAAAACTTTCATTATCTAAACTTTAAAATAAAATTTCACAAAATAAAAAATAAAAACTACTGAAATACATTTTTGTTAGACTTTTCCTGAATCTGTATCACATTAAATAAAATACTTAAATTATTTTAAAAACTTATTCATTAGTTCAAAGTAATTGAACAAAAGGCAATTCTTATATAATTAAAATGTGGGATTCTAGAATATTTTACAAGAACATTTTTTTCATAAGTTCACATATACCAATTTCAACAAATGAATTATTGCTTAGGATAAGTATTATTGAATCTGCTTTAAAGAATATGATTAATTTAAAATTAACTTATTGTGAGATACCAGAAGTATGCTGAAACTATTTTAGAAAACTTGAACTGCTTTTTCATAAGTAGATTAAAGTATTTCTGCAACTTACTAATACTGCTAAATTGTTCAAACAGCTTTTCTTAATGATAAATTCCATCCCAATTTATATTCCAATTATTAGAGTTTAAATTATATTGATTATAATTTCAAAATGTAACCTATTTCTGTAAAGCACAGTTAAGCACTAGGAAATCAAACAATAAAAATTATGCTAAGTATCATAAAAGTTTTGAGAACTGGTGTACAAAAATAGTTGTATATTATGTATACCTAAAAATTATTTACTTTCCTCACTGTAGCAAGGAATTATTTTTCCTGTTGCCCTCATTCCTCCAGTTCGTTATTTCTTCATTTTTTCTTCATTTATTTTGATATGAATTCCTTCAGGCCTTATTCATCTTCTGTATTCCTTTTCCTCAATAAGTGCCTTGTGAAATAAAAGACACTCAATAAATATTTCTTTAATTATAGTTTTATATTTATTTAAAGTGTGGTTATATATTGTATCAATACGTAACTATTAGTGTCAAATGACAATTCAGCTATGATCTCTGATACAGGAAAAAACAGGTGTAAGAAATCTTAACTATTTCTCATTATATGTGCTTTTACATCTTCTTTACTAGGAGTAAATGGTTACTTCATGACAGTACTCAGGAGAATAAACAAGCTATTTTAGGTTCCCCAACTTCTTAGAAAAGAATTCCTTGAAATTCTAATTGCCAGTAGATTTTAATTAAATGTATTATTGTAAACTTCATTAAAGATTCCTTTTCTGCATCTAATCCAGTAGTACTATAATTTCTTTGTTTTTCACAACTTAATATGCATAGATTTATAGACATTTAACCGAATATTATTTTTACTGATTTAGATACCCACTATTTATCTGCATTCTGACTATCTGTTACTACAGACTGAATTTATCAGACAAATTTGTGTTGAAAATTAAGCAAATTATCAATACTTTAAGGTTATGTTTAAACAATGTTCAACAAAAGATACAGACAAGAAATATAATTAATAAGCTAAATGAATTAAATTCTTTGTCCCAGTATTTGATTATTTATACTGACCAAAGTAAATTTTAACATTTTATCCACTTGTTTAACATCCTGCAAATTAGAAATGCAAAAGTTAACAAACAATGTAATTATTGCAAATATATTTAATTGTGTATTTTGATGCTGGTCTAGTATTTGGAAAATTTCCAACTAATGCAAGGGATAGAGATATTTTCAATAAATATTTTTATTTTACAGGGGAATGGTGTTGTGATAGACTTAACTTATTGTATTGGTTCCCAAAATAACAACTATATGATTTTAATTTATTTTTTTAGAGACAGGATCTCATTGTCACCCAAGCTGGAGTATAGTGATCATAGCTCACTAGAGCACTGAACTTTTGGTCTTAAATAATTCTCCCACCTTGGCCTCCCCAATAGCTGGGACAACAGGTATACACCACCACGCCAGGCTAATTTTTCATTCTTATTTTTTATAGAAATAGGGTCTCAATATGTTGCCCAGGCTGGTCTCAAACCCCTGGGCTCAAGTGATCCTCCCACCTTAGCCTCCCAAAGTGCCGGGATTACAGGCATGAGCCACTGTGCCAAGCCCCATTTTGTAGTCTTGAATAGCTCATGCTGCTACCTGAGCCCCAGTTCTCTCATCAGAATATTAGGGATAAAAACATTTATTATGTTTTTGTGCTGAGTCAATTACAACAACATGTGTAACAGTTCTTTGAGAAAGCAATGCATTTTATCAATACACAGCATAACCTTAATAATAGCCTCACAAGATATTATAGTTATAATATTTGTAAATAATACTATCACAAAAATCTCAGTCCTATGATATAATTGTCCTGGAGATAATATAAACCAATGTGAGTTTATGACCCAACTAAAATACGTGTTATTGAAACTCAAGAATAGACCTAGTATTGAAGATATTAGCCTTAGAGGTTGAGATTGTGTATTATTTTACAAACTTCAAAGATTAGAAAAATTTTAAGAAAAAATATGTAAAAATGGGGAAATCATTTTATTTACAAGTTACCTGGAAATGTTTAATACTCAATGTGATAAATAATGTTGTCATTTCTAATTGAAACTACTTTTTTGTACACATATAGGCACAGCAAATTGTTATGACTGGATGTTGGACACTTTCAACAGTTTGTTATTTCATGCATATATATAATCTGTAAAACCAACAAAAGAGAAAAGATAAAAACTCTAAGTAGAAAATAGAATTTTATAACTACATTTTACAGATTATTCCAAGAGATATCATTGGTTATTTTATTATTTTGAAAATATTACTTATTTCAACAACTAAAAAAACCAGTAAAGCCTGATATAATTTCAACATTAGAAAGAATAAATTATTGAAAAATATGTAGAACAAAAATGCCATCTTAATGCCATTGATACCACTATACTGTTGAACAGGTATTATAAGAGGTATTGAACATTGCACATAATTATACACTTAGGATTTGATATTGTAGATAAACCAGTTGTTCAAGGCCACTAAAATACTGAAAAAGGATTATGATTATTAACAGTAGGGAGGAAAATACAACTATGAAATCCCTTCAAACTCAAATCTGGAAATGGTAATTTTACTCAAAAGTATACCACAACAACTAAGAGTTTTTAGTAATTCATGACACAAAACAAGACAACCACTTCTAATTTTTTCTTATATCTATTACATGAGTTCGGTGGTGATACAGCACATATTTTGGACCTGCATTACAGTGTGATGTTTATTATTGTTATATTTTAGAAGTTACCCATTTAATCAAGGATTTCATAAATGCAATGTGTAGTAATTAAATTTTATCACTTCTGATAAATGGAAAAGGTTTAGATTTTATACTAAACATTATCATGCCTGTGCACATCATATATTTAAAATTCATGTATTTTAATTAAATGAAGTCAGCACTTCACGTATGTTAGACATTTTATAAATTTAAGCATGACTAATCGGTATTGCTTAAATGATAAAATTCAATTTTAGGTGGTACTTTATTCTATAGATTAAGAAATAGCTCCTCTTTTCTACCAATTTAAAATAATTCTATGGCTCTGGTTTCTGAAACGTCTAATTATTTTCACTATTCAATGATTAGTATTAGAATATATTTCTTTCAATGGTTTGTAAGATTTGAAGGCATGAAAAACCTTAGGAATATACGAAGTGATTTACAAATATTTGGCTATGTGGAGTAGTTGCATTGGCATTTTAAACTGGCAAACTTAAAATATGCTATTTTGAAGTATCTAAGCAATGTTTGGAGAGCTGGCCTACTGGGTAAGAATACCATTTAAAAACATTTGTGTTACATAATACACAGCCATGAAAATGGCTATTCAAAATTCCCAGGTAGAACACAGTTGTCAGTGCCAAAAGAAAAGCTTCGTACATTAACATAAGAAAAGGAGCTTTTCATCTTAAGGGATGGCACAACTGGCATAAAAGGTCATTAAATGCTAATAGACCCACTTGAGGTATGCTTGCTTAATGGAGGATTAGAGCAACACAGACATAAAGACCAACATGCAGAGAATTTTTAACTCTCTGGACTACCCAACATAAGGTAGGGAAACAAACAAGATGGAAAATAAATTCTTTCTCAGCACTAATAATTATAAGTTTACATAATTATTTCATGCAGTAGGAACTTCGACAAAAATGATGGCAGAATCTATATGCAAGGCTGACACAGGAGAATTGGAAGAGTGGTTAGTTTATACAAAAATTTTGTTTGTATTCATGTTCATGTAGTAGAATAGTCCGTTATTTAGGAAGTAGATGAAAAATTCATAACAGTTGAGAAATTTAGTCGGGACATAGAAAGAATAGCGTTGAGATAAATTCGTTGAAGCCTTTTGCAACTGTCCTTAAGTTTATAAAAAGAGATAAATTTTCTGTGATCTGAAGACATTCTTTGTACATGTGCAGTGTACAACATACTATATACATATGGGGCTTCCCTATGTACATATACATATGCATACACTATATGCCTTTTCAAATGTATTCACAGCTTTAACTCAAAGAAAATGAGTTAGCAACACAATAATCATTGCCGGACAATCTAAGTGCTGAAATAAGTGATATTAATCATTTCAAGGGCTCTTTTACCTCTCACATTGCCCAAGATTGAGACTGTAATTTCTGTTTTTAGTTTTGTTTTTTTTTTCATTGCAACACTGTCATATATAATCTTTGTGCTTTTGCATAATGCCCATCCTGGATGTAACATATATTCACACACAACGTTGGACATGTGAAATAAGCATGCTGGAACACAGGCAGGACCATATATCCATGCACAGAATATTCTGAATATGTTTTTCCAAATTGACTGTAACATCAACATGCATCACTATCATATTTGGTCCTGTACAGCAAGGAATGTACAGCTGAAGCAATCATGGCTAGTTTCACTTGCAAAGGTTTCTTTAGAGAGGAATACCCAGTAAAGAAACAGAGCAGAATGAATGAAACAAACGAAATATATCCCCCAAAACCAAAAAATAAAAACAAACAAACAAAAAAATCCTCCCAAATGTTAACACTGAAAATCTGGCCATTTTCCATGTAGTACATTTTCCTCATTCCACAGAAAGCATGTTTTCTCATAAAATTCTGAGTTGAATTGTTTATAAGATACATATACTAGTGTCTTAGAGCTTTTCCTAACCATTGGAAAAGCTCATCTTGGTAAAGCATTTTCCAGCGCACATTGGCTTCAACAGTTTCCACAGCTCGTGAGAAAGAAGCAGCAGCTACCCCATCATAGCTTTTCATGAAGTTCTTGAGCTGGAAAAAGAAATTTTTAAATGGTAAACCTGCATGTCTTAAAATGAGCTAATGTCCAACATAAATGAACAAGAATCTATTTGAAAAATTAAAAAACAGAATCCATTTGAAACAAAATGCCACAATCACTGCAAAAGATAATATTGTGAAGTGAGCTTGGTAAACAAAATGAAATATAACAGATTATGTCAATTAGTTGTGAGGTAATTGATTTTGGAACAGAAAAAACAGTGGGCATTACAACTTAATAGCTCTAAATTCACCTTCATGTTTCATGATTAGATATTAAAACAGCCATTTAATTTATCCTTTCAAAATAAGTTGATGAGATTGAAGTTAGGGCTTGTTCTAACTTCAATGCATATACAAGGTACAAAGTAGCCTTAAAAACGGAATAAAAGAAGTTCACATTTTGTTTATAGAGAAAAAATTATTTTCATCTTCTCCAAATGAGTGGTTTGGGGCTTAACATTATCTTTGATGTCAAGGAATAACGTAAGTATTATCTGGTGGAAAAAAAAGTAATGATGCTATGAAAACTGGATGATTAATGACATTGCAATCACCTGTGTAACTAGATTTTGAAAGAATAAAGGAGGGATATGGTCTTAGCTAGAGAATCTGAGCATTTAAGTTATAATTTTTAAGTGTTTTGGCATTTTTTTGTCATAAAATTTTATTTAGAGAGTTCACATACTCTGGAAATACTTAGAGATTTTCCTTCAAGATTAAATACCAGAAGTTTTTCCTTTCTGTTTGATATATCTTAAGAAGCTGGCAACGAACTAACAATTGTGATGCTAATAGACAAATGTGAAAAATCAACTTGCAACACAGTAACATTATGTGGTGTAATTAGTGTGGAGTGTGATTCATCATGTGGTGGGTGCCACATGGAGGATATGCCAGGAGAGAAATGTGGTGTATCAAGATTGGCACAGGGGCAGGCAGAAATGGTGGTGGAGGACAGAGTTAAAATGCAGTTATAACTTTCTGAATTAATTTAGAAATTTGTTCATGGATAGCTTAGTTTATTTATAAATGTTACTTTGATTACATGATACTGATGGGTTTTCTCAGTTTTTACTCTGCTTTCCTACAAAGCCCTTTGCCCAGCAGCTTTAGCAATGGATAACCGTATCTCAGAGGTACATCGTTTAGAAGATTTCAAAGTCACTGTGCTTTTATAATAAACATGTAAAATATCCAATGTATAACAAAAAATTATAGATGTTGCCCTTAAAACTGATTTGGCATTTGACCAAATTACATATACTAAGAAAAAAGGGAAGAAACAAAGGGATTGAAATTAATAAATATTAATAAATATTACAGGCATTGTGCCATGGGGAAATATATATACACATATATATAAAGAGAAGTCTAATGGAAGTACTTGAGTCATAATTTTAAACTTTATCTGATTAACACAATAATACGTTTGTACTTCTGTTTATGTTCAGACTCATCCAGTCTATAAAGCAAAAAGTAATATATTTTGATCTATGTTTTGAATTCTGTTTTAACTTACTGCAAAAATATGATATTGTCATGGCATTATTTACGTGTTATAGGTCAATCAGAAAAAAGTTACATATACTCCTTTTAAAGTATATTCTGAATTATTACATGTTTTCCTAGGCAGTCGCTGAATACACCAGAGAGTTATAAAAGACCCTTTCGTAACTTTAACTCTGTGGAGCATGCTCTTGGTCTCCTTATGAAATGGTAAGCCAGCCTAAACACACGAAGTAAAACTCTTAAGTCCTCCTCAAAGGCAAACCATGGGTTTGAAAATGAACGTTTATTGACACAAGGATAGTAGGTTGGATTATCCTGCAAAAGAACTCTCAATAGAACATGTGAACTGGTGGGTCTCTAGAGATTGACTTCTTACATCATGATTTAAGTGCAGTAAAAAAAATATTCCCTTTGTGGGTTCAGAGAGTCTGAGATGCCTTACCTGCATCTTAAGAACTTATTCATCGGAACACATCTGGCCCACTTTCCACAGTTGCCATTAGTTGATCTTAGGCCCTGTAATTCTCCATAGCTCTGATATCCAACAAGTGGTCGGAATTGCCTGTAACTGGCCCTAGTGCACACTCACAGTGCTTTACAAACCCCTGCCTCACTTTAGAGGGCTTGGACTAAAATAAAGGCATTTAGCAATCTAATTTCCTTATTTCTTCAGCTCTTTGGTAGGATTAATGCTGCCAAATTAGTTTTTTTTTTTTGTTTGTTTTTTAAATTGTGTTTTCTAACTATACCATGATATGCTTTGCAAGTTTAGGCACTTTGATAAAATAATGTTTAGTAAAATGGCAATGTTGTTTGTGCTCCCTGATCTTCTTAGCATACAACTTTCAAGGATGTTAATTTCTCTATTAGGAATATTTTAGCATTAAAAAAATCCCTCTTATTTCAGCATATCCTAGATCTCAACATCGTAAGATAAATTATTTTTAGAGTCGATTGTAAAACATCGTACACTCTTAGTAACTATATAAATGAATAGAATTAAGTATTGCCCTATTATAAACTTTATGCCTTCAATACTAAAACTGTAAATGTAACATCTTTGATGCATAAGCTCTATGTTCCTACACAACAATGTTGTATGTTAAGTTTAAAAAGCAGAAAAATGGGCATGTGAAAGGATTGGTTAATGGTCATTAGTGTGGAAAAATGGCAAAGGCATCTGAGGTTCAAGAAGATTGTCTCCATTAATTTAAAATGAAATAAATGATAGATTGCCTCATGGAGAAATATTGTTCAAATTGCTAGAGCCATGTAATTAAAAGGAAACTCCAGTTTCAGGTACTAGAATGTTGTTTTGGGGAGGAAACCATGGAACAACGTAAACTTCTCTACTGAATGCACTTAAAGCTGATGAGGATCGTTAAAATCTGGAATGAGTTTTCAGAATTCATAAAGATGCTGATTCCCATTTGATCTATAAAACCTTAGAAATAAGAATATGCCATATCCAAAGGCAGTACCTTGGGCTTTCTGCTTATGAGGTTTATGGGTTAAGGTAGAATGCGACTGAAATTCTCTCAGCCTTTTCTATTTAAGAAAGTGGGGTTATCATCATAAAAAACAAAATCCCCACCCCCCCACCTGACAATAGTGTTCCTCAATCTTATAGATGATGAAAGCATTAAAGAGCCTCAGGCAGCACCTGCTGAACTGCAAAGCCAGAGTAAATAACTCCATAGTGCACAGATTCATTCCTCATGGCACTGAGAAACTGCATTGTGACGTTAGCTGCTTTGTAGGTAATGAAATTAAAACCACAATTTAGTTTCAATTTTGAAATTATACCCTTCATTATAGGGGCACTTTGAAACATCTAAAATGGCAATTAAATAAAGTGCAAAAATTAAATAAACCAGTGAAATATATAAGACAAAACGATCACTATGTGATAAAATCAATTAAATGTCTAAAATATTTTCTTTTCAGGGCCTGGGTATCATCAAGTCCAGGAAAATATGAAAGGCAGACAGAGTTACAGGAAAGAGAGAAGAAAAATAGGAGAAGGGATGAGAGAGAGGTAGGGAAGAGAGGAGATAAAAGAGAAGGAGAGAAGCACAAAGAACAAAAGGAGCAAACGGGAGAGGAGAGGGAGAGATTTCACTTCGTGCTCACTTCAGTGGCTGCACAGGTTGTGATTAAATGAGTCTTTCATTCCCAGATTATTGAATGTAAAATCATGAAATTAAAAGTATTTCATTTAAATACAGAGAAAATTGGAAGCAATCATTAATTTGATTGTTTTTTCTTTCTGTTTCTTTATGGATATGAAAACAGTCCTTTCCATTTAGCTTCCTTTATTTAAAAAACAGTAAAAAATGTTCTGGGGCTTTCAAATTTAATCCTTCAGGGTTGGGAACACACATAGCAGGGATAAAGACTGAATTTCAAATCATTACAATCAGAGACTTAGCTTAGCAGTGCACGTGGGATAATCATAGGAAACTGGACAATATTAGAAGATATTAAGGATGGTGCCAGCTTTGATGATGCTGGGGAATACTGCTTAGTGTGATTAGCTGCGGGGCACAGCATTAGGCATTCTGTCAGCAAAAACTGAGAAAACCATCATTCTCAATGCCACATATCAGCTATATTTTACAATGGAGAACAGGAGCACAAGAAAAAGCAATCGGTTGGAAGCGCAATTCATTGTAATCAATTAAAAGAGTCTATATTTTGCTTCTTTTTGCCTACCTCCTTACCCCTCCCCATTTCTAATCTCTCTATATTAGTGACATGACTTAATGGCAAAACAAACAATCAAACAAAACTAGCTGGCTTAAATTTCCAGAGTAATAAGCCAGAAATAACATAGCAAGGAAATGTTAGGTACTCCGGTAACCTTGACATCAGTCCTTAAAAATCAGGTTTATTTTCATTAATGAAATTCATTTGTTATTGTACCAAGCAGTTTTAAAACAATTTATTAATCTCAATATGTATTAGCAGATACGCTTCTTTCTATGCATAAGAAGTTGTTTCATTTAAGAGGCTACATAGCACAAACCAATATTATTATGTACAGTATGCCCATTGTCTGTTTAGGATTGACCACAAAGCAGTGAGACACATAGTCTGTATCTCAACACCAACCTTAGACCTTTATACAAATACTGAGTCACTGACAGGGTGGTTTTGTTATTTAGTGAATCTTACAGTGGGTTAATAGAATCATTTGAGGAATAGCTGATTAGATCAATGATCTCCGAAGCAGATTGTGGGTCTCCAGGATTGAAAATCATTACATTCAAATATTTCTTTCAGGCCTTCAAGTTAGATATGTTAAAAATATCCTCTGCAAATCATGAATTGAGTCATCTTTAATGCGTGCGTGCGTGTGTGTGTGTGTGTGTGTGTGGTGTGCGTGTGTAAGTAAAAGGAATGGATGTGAATCTGTTGCAAAGAAATGACTGAAGTAAATGGACAATTTCAAATGTTTATAAAAGAAAATAATTAGACCTCATCTTAAAATATTTACCTCTTTGAGTTCACCTTCAGTATTAAGAAATTCTGTGACTCCACTGATAAGTTTGGAATTCATAAACAATGCTTCTCCATACCTCAAAAGAAAATAAGAGTTTATTTCAATGCAGGTAGTAATTTAAAAATATTACTATAAAGACATTTAAGAGTTCTTCTCAAGTTCCATTTGATCAATGTTGTCAGAGACTGCCAGATCTCTGAGCACTCAAGCCAACTTCCCTAGGGAGTCAGGGAGGGACAAAGAGTTGTGGCTATGGGATATCATCAGACCCCACCTGATATGGTTCCCATTGTTTCAGAGAAGTTGGAGTTGTAGCACTTTTTTTTTAAAGGGGCCCTTTATAACTGGATTAGGGATTAACGGTATATTTCCAAGCCAGGCCTGAGAATAAAATATTTTAAAACTTTCAATTACAAAGGAACCCAGCTCACTAGATGGGAAAATGATTCCAACGAAGGCAAGAGGAACTGCAGGATCAACTTGGGCACTGTCAGATCCTTTGGTAGGGTTAGTCATAATTGACACTGGCATTGTCATATTTAATTCTTAGAAACTGAGGCAAAATGCATTCTCAAAAATGCATTTTCATATTTCATTCTTAGAAACTGAGAGAAAATGCATTCTCAAAAATATTCTCCAAAATATTAGCTTTTTTCATATGTACATTAAAGTAAAACATCTTTTTCATTTGGATTGCCTAATCTTTATTCCACAAACACAATTACTTGACTTTTGACCCAAGACAAGGAACAACTTGTGTCAGTGAGTTGAAAAGAATTCTTATTTTACTGATTTGTCCCTACTATGCTAATGGTACCTATCACAGGTTATCATACTTTTAGAACTAAGGTAAGTATAATAAAAATAAGGCTTTGGGTTTTTAAAGACAGAGATCTACATACTGTTATAAGAGGTTTTCTAATGCTTCCCTAGCTTGTGGGATCTTAAGCATCTAATTTAAGATTTAATTTAGCTTCTGTAGAATTTAGTTTTCTCATCTATAAAATGAGAAGGCTGAACTAAATGACCACTTAGATCTGTTGTAATTCTAACATTGAACTATTCCATGGAAAAAAAGTTAGCTAAGTAAAAGCAAACAAACAGGCATTCAATAATAATATAAATGATCATTCTCAATCAGTATGTGGGTATAAAAGTGTCCAATTATCCAGGCAAATGATAATTCTTTTTCTAAAGATGTGTTGGTTGTTTTTACTTATATAGTTCTGTGAAGATAATAATAAGGTTCAATCTCTTCCTTGAAAGTATTATACTATCTAGTTGAAGAGCTAGACATGTAATCAGATAATTTCCACGTATTGTGGCTAAATGTGATGGTGATAAAATTATACACAGTTCTCAGAGAGGGTCTCTTTAGCTATGGGGTCTTGGGGATGGCTTCTGGGAGATAATAGTATCTAGATTGAGCATGGAGTACTTCTGAGCAACAGAGAAGAAAGTAATTTTAGGTAGAATACCAACATAAACAAAGGCAAAGAGATGTGAAAAGACATGGTTTGCGCAGACAACTACAAGCAATTGGATATTAACAGTGCATACAGGCCAAGGCCGTGGCTTACACCTGTGATCCCAGCACTTTTGGGAAGCTGAGGCAGGTGGATTGTTTGAGTCCAGGAGCTCGAGACCAGCCTGGGAAATATGGTGAAACCTTGTCTCTACCAAAAATAGAAAAATTAGCTGGGCGTGGTGGCATATGTTTCTAGTCTCAGCTACTTAGGAGACTGAAGTGGAAGGATCACCTGAGCTCAGGCAGTCAAGGCTGCAGAGAGCTGTGATTGTGCCACTGCACTCCAGCCTGGGTGACAGAGTGAGACCCTGTCTCAAAAAAAAAAAAAAAAAAAGAAAAAAAAAGTGCATACTTTGATACATTGTGAGGCTGGAGATTGAAGAACAAGAGGCTGAGAAAATATGCAGAGGATATATTAAGGGGCTTAGATTATTATAGAGGCAGTGAGACAGAGGCTATTATTGTAAGAGTACTGGAAAGAGACGAGAACCTACAATAGGGAAGTGGTAGCAGGAAAAGAGAGGAAGAATTCAACAAACTTTAGGAATTTTAAATTGACATGACCTAGAGTCTGATTGTTATACATGGCAAAAGAAAAAAGGAAGCCTATGTAGACTTCCAAGTGTTAGGCTTGAGCAATTGGTGGATGGCTATAAGAGTTACTGAGGAAAGGAGGACAAGAGAAAAATCATGGATTTGGCCTTGCAAGCACGCTCATAAAGGCAACCTTGATGGGCAATTATCTATCACAGGGAGAAACTTATGTAAAATGTCTGAATTAGAGATACAGATTTGGGAGTAATTGAAACCATGAGAGTAGAAGGCAACTAAAATCAGGAAGAACTTGCAGAGTGGGAAGAAGAGTGCCTTCAACAGAGCTCCACAAACTCCAACATTCAAAGACTGACAGAGGAGCAGGAGCCCATGAAGATTATGCTCCTATTTGTCAATGTAAACACCATCATAGTTTTAGATAAGATGGAGATCATGAATTCAGTGAGACAAAATAGGCATATCAGGAACCAAATATTTTTTGGTAGGCAATAAACTACACATCCCTATAATTGCATTGCACTGAACTCTGATTTACAAAACCACTGCCTAAAGAAACTGTGTATTGGTAGATATTTTATATTCTTTTAAGTGAAATATTTGTATATATTAATTTTATCTTACGTGTCTGACTATTCATTCTATTATATGCATAAAAGCAAAGCAAGCTTTAATCATCCAACTATTAAAAGATCTGAGCTGAAAATATTAAAAAAAGTCAATGTGTCTTATAGAAATATCAGTATTTTCTGACAATGAAATTTCTATGGATGGAGTATTTTAATAAGATACATCCATTCTTTCTTTTTTAAATTAATTTTTATTTTACTTTAACTTCTGGGGTACATGTGCAGATCTTGCAGGATTGTTACATAGGTATACACACACCATGGTGGTTTGCTGCCTCCATCCCCCCATCACCTACATTAGGTATTTCTCCTAATGTTATCCCTCCCAAATCACCCCACCCCCTACTATCCCTCCCCTAGTCCCCCACCCCCCAACAGACCCCAGTGTGTGATGTTCCCCTCCCTGTGTCCATGTGGCCTTATTGTTCAACACCCATTTATGAGTGAGAACATGTGGTGTTTGGTATTCTGTTCCTGTATCAGTTTGCTGAGAATGATGGTTTCCAGAT
Organism: Cacajao melanocephalus; assembly: GCA_963573385.1. Taxonomy (NCBI): domain Eukaryota; kingdom Metazoa; phylum Chordata; class Mammalia; order Primates; family Pitheciidae; genus Cacajao; species Cacajao melanocephalus. Next base: position 92,768 of record CAUYLG010056493.1, read on the forward strand.
TCATCCATGTTCCAACAAAGGACATGAACTCATCATTTTTTATGGCTACATACTATTCTATGGTGTTTATGTGCTACATTTTCTTTATCCAGTCTATCTTTGATTGGCATTTGGGTTGGTTCCAAGTCTTTGCTCTTGCAAACAGTGCCACAGTGAACATACGTGTGCATGTATCTTTATAATAGATCAATTTATAACCCTTTGGTTATATACCCAGTAATGGGATTGCTGGATCAAATGGTATTTCTATTTCTAGATCCTTGAGGAATCATCACACTGTCTTCCACAATGGTTGAATTAATTTACATTCCTACCAACAGTATAAAAGTGTTTCTATTTCTCCACATATTTTCCAGCATCTGTTGTCTCCAGATTATTTTTTTTATTGTACTTTGGGCTCTGGGGTACATGTGCACATCCTGCATCCTGCAGGATTGTTGCATAGGTACATACATGCCATGGTGGTTTGCTGTCTCCATTCCCCTTCCTGCCCCACCCACCGCACCTACATTAGACATTTCTCCCAGTGTTATCCCTCCCCATCCTCTCCAGATTTTTTTAAGGATCATCATTCTAACTGGCATGAGATGGTATGTCAATGTGGTTTTGATTTACATTTCTCTAAATACCAGTAATGATGAGCATTTTTTCATGTTTCTTGGCCACATAAATGTCTTCTTTTGAAATGTGTCTGTTCATCATTTCACCCACTTTTTGATGGAGTTGTTTTTTTCTTGTATATTTGTTTTAGTTCTTTGTAGGTTCCAGATATTAGCCCTTTGTCAGATGGGTAGCTTGCAAAAAATTTTTCCCATTCTGTTATTTGCCAGTTTACTCTAATGATTGTTTCTTTTTCTGTGCTGGAGCTCTTAAGTTTAATAGGATCCCATTTGTCTATTTTGGCTTTTGTTGCCATTGCTTTTGGTGTTTTAGACACGAAGTCCTTGCCTATGCCTATGTCCTGAATGGTATTGCCTAGGTTTTCTTCTAGGGTTTTTATGGTGTTCTTATGATTAAATCTTTAATCCATCTGGAGTTAATTTTTGTATAAGGTGTAAGGAAGGGGTCCAGTTTCAGCTTTCTGCACATGGGTAGCCAGTTTTCCCAACACCATTTTTTAAACAGGGAATCTTTTCCCCATTGCTTTTGTCCAGTTTGTCAAAGATCAGACGGCTGTAGATGTGTGTCATTACTTCCGAGGCCTCTGTTCTGTTCCATTGGTCTATACCTCTGTTTTGGTACCAGTTTCATGCTGTTTTCATTACTGCAGCCTTGTAGTATAGTTTGAAGTCAGGTATCGTGATGCCTCCAGCTTTGTTCTTTTTGCTTAGGATTGTCTTGGCTATGCGGGCTCTTTTTTGTTCCATATGAAGTTTAAGGTGGTTTTTTCCACTTCTGTGAAGAAGGTCAATGGTAGTTTGATGCCAATAGCATTGAATCTATAAATTACTTTGGGCAGTATGGCCATTTTAATGATATTGATTCTTCCTAACCATGAGCATGGAATATTTTTCCATCTGTTTGTGTCCTCTCTCATTTCCTTTAGCAGTGGTTTGTAGTTCTCCTTGAGAGGTCCTTCACATCCTTTGTTAGTTGTATTCCTAGGTATTTTATTCTCTTTGTAGCAATCGAGAATGAGAGTTCGCTCATGATTTGGCTCTCTGTTTGTTTGTTATTGGTATATAGGAATACTTGTGATTTTTGTGCATTAATTTTGTATCCTGAGACTCTGATGAAGTTGCTTATCATCTTAAGGAGATTTTGGGCTGAGATGATGGGATCTTCTAAATACACAATTATGTCATCTGCAAATAGAGACAATTTGACTTCCACTTTTCCTTATTGAATATGCTTCATTTCTTTTTCTTGCCTGATTGTTGAATAGGACTGGTAAGAGAGGGCACCCTTGTCTAGTGCCAGTTTTAAAAGAGAATGCTTCCAGTTTTTGCCTATTCATTATGATATTGCCTGTGGGTTTGTCATAAATATCTTTTATTATTTTGAGATACATTCCATCAATACCTAGTTTATTAGCATTTTTAGCATAAAGGGCTTTTGAATTTTGTGATGGCCTTCTCTGCATTTATTGAGATAATCCTGTGGTTTTTGTCTTTGGTTCAGTTTATGTGATGGATTACATTAATATATTTGTGAATGTTGAACCAGCCTTGCATCCCCAGGATGATGCCTACTTGATCGTGATGGACAAACTTTTTGATGTGCTATCATGTTCAGTTTGCCAGTATTTTATTGAAGATTTTTGCATCTATGTTCATCATGGATATTGGCCTGAAATTTTCTTTTTTAGTTATATCTCTGCCAGGCTTTGGTATCTGGATAATGTTGCTCTCATAAAATGAGTTAGGGAGGATTCCCTCTTTTTGTATTGTTTGGAATAGTTTCAGAAGGAATGGTACCAGCTCCTCTTTGTACGTCTTATAGAATTCAGCTGTGAACCTGTCTGGACCTGGACTTTTTTTCATTGGTAGGCTATTAATTGCTGCCTCTACTTCAGACCTTGTTATTGGCCTATTCAGGGATTCAACTGCTTCCAGGTTTAGTCTTGGGAGAGTGTGAGTGTCCAGGAATTTAGCCATTTCCTCTAGATTTACTGGTTTATGTGCCTAGAATTGTTTGTAACAATCTCTGATAGTAGTTTGTATTTCTGTGGAATCAGTGGTGATATCCCCTTTATCACTTTTAATTGCATCTATTTGATTCTTCTGTTTTTTCTTTTTTATTAGTCTGGCTAGTGGTCTATTTATTTTGTTGAACTTTTCAAAAAACCAGCTCCTGGATTTATTGATTTTTTGAAGGGTTTTTTGTGTCTCTATCTCCATCAGTTCTGCTCTGATTTTAGTTATTTCTTGTCTTCTGCTAGCTTTTGAATTTGTTTGATCTTGTTCCTCTAGCTCTTTAAATTTTCATGATAGGGTGTTGATTTTAGATCTTTTCTTATTTCTCATATGCGCATTTAGTGCTATAAATTTCCCTCTAGACACTGCTTTAAATGTGTCCCAGAGATTCTGGAACGTTGTATCTTCATTCTCATTCGTTTCAAAGACCATCTTTATTTTTGCCTTCATTTCATCATTTATCCAGTAGTCATTCAGGAACAGGTTGTTTAGTTTCCATGTAGTTGTGTGGTTTTGAGTGAGTTTCTTAATCCTGAGTTCTAATTTGATTGCACTGTGGTCTAAGAGACTGGTTGTTATGATTTCTGCGGTTCTGCATTTGCTGAGAAGTTATTTACTTCCAATTATGTGGTTAATTTTAGAGTAAGTGCAATGTGGTGCTGAGAAGAATGTATATTCTGTGCATTTGGGGTGGAGAGTTCTATAGATGTTTATTAGGTCTGCTTGGTCCAGATCTGAGTTCAAGTCCTAGATATCCCTCTTAATTTTCTTTCTTGTTGATCTGTCTAATATTGACAGTGGAGTGTTAAAGTCTCCCACTATTATTGTGTGGGTCTAAGTCTCTTTGTAGGTCCTTAAGAACTTTCTTTATGTATCTGCGTCTCCTATATTGTGTGTATACATATTTAGGATAGTTAGCTCTTCTTGTTGCATTGATCCTTTTAGCATTATATAATGCCCTTGTCTCTTTTGATCTTTGTTGATTTAATGTCCGTTTTATGAGAGACCAGGATTGCAACACCTGCTTTTTTATGCTTTCCATTTGCTTGGTAAGTCTTCCTCCATCCCTTTATTTTGAGTCTATGTGTATCTGTGCATGTGAGATAGGTCTCCTGAGTACAACACACTGATAGGTCTTGACTTTTTATCCAATTTGCCAGTCTGTGTGTCTTTTGATTGCAGCATTTAGCCCATTTATATTTCAGGTTAATATTGTTATGTGTGAATTTGATCCTGCCATTTTGATATTAGCTGGTTGTTTTGCCCATTAGTTGACATAGTTTCTTCATTGTGTTGATGGTCTTTACTAGTTGGTACATTTTTGCAGTGGCTGGTACTGGTTGTTCCTTTCCATGTTTTGTACTTCCTTCAGGAGCTCTTGTAAGGCAGGCCTGGTGGTGATGAAATTTCTCACCAATTGCTTGTCCATAAAGGATTTTAATTGTCCTTCACTTATAAAGCTTAGTTTGGCTGGATATGAAATTCTGGGTTGAAAGTTCTTTTCTTTAAGGATGTTGAATACTGGCCTCCACTCTCTTCTGGACTATAGGGTTTTTTTCTGGCCGAGAGATCTGCTGTGCATCTGATGGGGTTCCCTTTGTGGGTAACTCGACCTTTCTCTCTGGCTGCCCTTAGCATTTTTTCCTTCATTTCAACCCTGGTGAATCTGACGATTATGTGCCTTGGGGTTGCTCTTCTTGAAGAATATCTTTGTGGTGTTCTCTGTATTTCCTGGATTTGAGTGTTGGCCTGCCTTCCTAGGTTGGTGAAGTTCTCCTGGATAATATCCTGAAGAGTGTTTTCCAGCTTGGATTTATTCTCCCCGTCACATTCAGGTACACCTATCAAACATAGATTAGGTCTTTTCACATAATCCCATATTTCTTGGAGGCTTTGTTCATTTCTTTTCACACTTTTTTCTCTAATCTTGCTTTCTATTTTTATTTCATTCAGTTGGTCTTAAATATCTCTGCTTGATTGATTTGGCTATTTAAACTTGTGTATGCTTTGCGAAGTTCTCATGCTGTGTTTTTCAGCTCCATCAAGTCATTTATGTTCTTCTCTAAGCTAGTTATTCTAGTTAGCATTCCATCTAACCTTTTTTTGAGGTGACTAGTTTCTTTGCAGTGGGTAAGAACATGTTACTTTAGCTCAGAGAAGTTTTTTATTACTCCTCTTCTGAAGCCTGCTTCTGTCAATTTGTCAAAATCATTTTCCATCCAGTTTTGTTCCCTTGCTGGTGAGGAGTTTTGATCCCTTGGAGGAGGAGAGGCATTCTGGTTTTTGGTGATTTCATTCTTTTTGCGCTGGTTTCTTCCCATCTTCATGGATTTATCTACCTTTTTGTCTTTGAAGTTGGTGACTTTCAGATGGGGTCTCTGAGTGGACGTCCTTTCTGTTGATGTTGAAGCTATTTCTTTCTGCTTTTTAGTTTTCCTTTTAACAGGCCCCTCTGCTGGAGCAATGCTGGAGATCCGCTCCAGACCCTGCTTGCCTGGGAATTACCCACAGGTGCTACATAGCAGTAAGGATTGCTGCCTGTTCCTTCCTTTGGTATCTTCGTCCCAGAAGGGTACCCACCAGATATCAGCCAGAGCTCTCCTTTATGAGGTGCCTCTTTGGCTATACAGGGTCAGGGGTCAGGGAGCCACTTGAGGAGGCAGTCTGTCCGTTATCAGAGCTCAAGTGCTGTGCTGAGAGCTCCATTGTTCCATTCAAAGCTGCTGGGCAGGGACGTTTAAGTCTGCTGCAGTGGAACTCACAACTGCCTCTTTCCCCAGGTGCTCTGTCCTGGAAAGGTGGGGCTTTATTTATAAGTCCCTGACATGCTGCTGCCTTTTTTCAGAGATTCCCTGCCCAGCAAGGTGGGAGTCTAGTTACAGTCTGCCTGCAGAGGTGTTGCTGAGATGCTGCGGGCTCTGTCCAGCTACTGAGTAAATGTCCTTGCAGTTTTGTTTACACAGGTAAGGTTACAACTGCCTCAGTAATGGCAGATTACCTCAGTAATGGCAGACACACTTCCCCTCCCATGGAACTTGACTGTCTAGGGTCGAGCTCAAACTGCTGTGCTGGCTGTGAAACTCTCAAGCCAGTGCATTTCAGACTGGTGGTCTTTGTAGGGGTAGGACCCACTGAGCCAGATCACCTGGCTCCCTGCCTTCAGTCCCCTCTTTTGCAGGGGAATGGGTGGCTCTGTCTTGCAGGCATTCCAGGCACCAGTTAAAATGGTCAACCAGGTTTGTGCAGGTTTTTGTGCTAGAAACCTGAGTCTGTTCCTATTCGGCCATCTTGGTGGAGCTCCAATACATCCATTCTAACTAGACTCATTGTACCAGGGCAACTGATCAAGGTGTGCTTAAAAATAATAAAGTTTACACACTAGCTTTTCATGAACAGATTAGTAGGTCTGCTTACCGTCTGGGAACACCTAAGTTTGAGAATAACAAGCAGCATTTACATGCTCTATAATAAATTTAATTTTAAAAGGCCATAGGGATTATCAGAGTAATAAATTAACATATATTATAATACATTTAAATGCATAATAAAATATTTTCTAAAATTGAGACTAAAGAATTCTCACCATGAAACAAGATGTCCTGGGAATACATTTTACTGCAACTGGAATTATACAATGATTCAAATGATTAATAATCCTTCTCTGCATCATGGTATTATTCAGGTATTTGAAGTTATTTATATTTAAAGAAAATTTAAACAAATCCTTAGAAGTAATTAAAGTTTTCTTGTTATAATACCACTGTATTTATAAATCATTTCTATAGCATATTTGAGATATAGGGGTTTTATGATAGTTTCTTCAACTTTGGACGGTTTGATAGATTTTCCAGGAAAGTTGCTCAGCTGAACCTTTTATACTCCAAATGTTTGCACATATAACTTATTAAGGTTATCAATTTTAATAAATGAATAAAGTTATAGACTTTTAAAAATAATTTTGAATTTCACAGTGGCAACATTCATCTTGGTTGAATATTTTAAAATTGAATCCTATTGCATGGATCTTAGCTTTAACACAAAACTTGGGCCTTTATTCCTCATATGTCAGCTTTTATTTACTCATTCAAGTATGAATGATTGAATTCTTATTTCTACCTGGTACTTAATATCTTCCATTTATCTCTGAAAAACTTCCAGGCAAGATCTCGGCCATGTGGATTTCGAGCTACATGGATTATGACATCAATTGCATCTTGATCCAGCACCACCTCAGAATTTAGTGACAGATTTAGAAGCCTATAAAGATATAATTTTGTAAAAATTTTTAGTCTAATAACATAAACATTTTAATAGTCTTATTAAAATTGTAGGCCTTAGTTTGTTATATTCTTCAAAAGAATAGGCTAGTGCAATCTTTAGTAATGCAAACTTAAAAATAGAACACATTTCTGTTTATAAAAGAGAGAGAGGATCAAACTCGTAGTATTTTAATTAAAAACATTAAACTCTAAAAAAATCTTGTGGAAGGATAAATCACAATTCTGGTTTGATGATGCAAATTCCTTAAAATTCTTTATACTAAACATTTTCCTTTATAATGAAATATTTTCTTACATATGTATCAATTATGTAAAATAATTAGTCATAAAAAGATATAATCAATGAAATCAAGTAGCTTTAGTCATTAAGATGGCAGTTTTCCTAACCTTTAGGAAGATATATTTTAAAGCAACTAACATATATTTAAGTAAATAAAAGCAACTTTAGAGCAATTTCATTAACAGAGAATACTTTCATTACAGAAACAAATTTTAATCAATTTACTTACCTATTTAATAAATTCCTGTCATCGCTGCAAGTTAAGGCTTCCAATAATATTTTCTTCTCAGAAACTGCTGTGGTGGAATGGAATTTCATCCATATGAATTCCCAGACATCCTCATCCAGCAGTGACACTCCTGTACAGTATACGATGTCTCTAACATTTAGTGGTATTCTAAAGAAGCAACCCATGATGGTTTTCTATTAATTAAAAGCTTCACAGTTTTGATAATAAAGATAGATGTTGCTTTACTACAGTCAGTTTTTAAAAAGATTACTTTGCTAATTAGGCTTTACCTGAAACAGAATACTCCATAGTGATAATATTTTAAAAAGATTTTTCACTGAATGAATAAAATAAAATTTTATTCCAAGATAGTTTTGGACATAATTATTATTTCCACTCTTTACACAAAAATAGTAACATAAAGGCTTCACATTCTCATGAAAATAAGGCACTTTATCTTTTCACTAACTTCACTATGTTTACTATACAAAGATTTCACTCTCATAATTGGTAGACCCAAGAATGACAAGAAAGTACCGGTTGAGAAGACTAATTAATTTGGATAGAACAGAAACATTTTATCTTAAATTCTTAGATACCTTTCTCTATAAGTAATTTTGTCATGCAACCCTCCAAATTTTGGAGACCTAGAAGATTATAAGTATAGGTAATAAACAGATACCAAAACATAAGTGGAAAGTTATTTTTCCTTATGTTTATAGAAGGACTTAAAATATACTAAAATTTGACTTTGATCCAAAATACAGTATTATAGTGGGAAACTTAGTATTTAATAAGATTTGGCTCTTCATAAATTATAAATTTTCATGTCTATTTTTCCATAGTGATTTTTCTTACTAAATATTCTTTCCTTAAGTTTTGGTATGTAACCTGTATTTACTGACTTTTTAATATGCTTCTTTAAAAGAATGCTCCAATACTTTTAAGAAAAAATTTCAAAATATATTTTTGTATTTTTCAACATTCACTAATCTATTATCAAATTTCTCATTTATAATTTGAATATGGCCAATAATTACAAACTGCTTTCTCTGGATAGCAAAAGCAAACAATGCCTTCTAAAGATTTAGGGCGCTGATGATTAAAATACTGCTATGATTAAAGGAGTATTTGGAAAACAGGAAGAAGTGTGTGAATAACTACCAGCAAGAGGATCTGAATCTCATTTTGTTAAGCAGCTAAGAAGGACTACGATCAGGATATTGTGGCAGTATAGCAGGTGTGTAGAATTCTAAGAAAGTATCATATAAAATTCATGGTTTCCAGAAAAGGCTAAACTTATTCTGTCTTTTTCAACAAATAAAGTATTTGAAGAAAAGTTACTTTAATTTTGTTAACTGAAGCCCTTTTTCTTCGTGGCATTAGAAAGCATTTTGTTTGATTTGTTTTTAATGAAACAAAAGGAACACAGACATAGAATAACCCATTAAAGAGCTTCACATCTTTCTCTTGTTTTCCATCTCAGCCCTGGAGCCCCTGTAGAAAGTACCAACAAAAGCCTTCTCATTTATTGGTGACATGTTCTCTCTGCTCTGTTTATGACCAGCTTGACACAGGGGATACCTGAAATCACTAAGGAAGGCATTAGAACCATATTTTGGAGGACATGCTCAATTTTGGTTAAGATTACAGAGATGCCTCTGTCTTTAATTACTTAAATCAACAGCTAGAAAAGAGAGTGGGTCTTTTCCTCCATATATTATAGGCTACAGCACACAACACTGCATTATTGCCCTACTTTTTTCAAAAGAGTGAATAAAAACTTGCAAGAAAAAAACAATAAAATACTGAAATCACTAACTCATCAATCAATGTACAATTCCTTAATATTAAGCATATTATAGTAACAATTTATTTTCTAAGATATATTTAATAAGCAATTAATATACTAGAGAGAATATAGGGATAGAGCCCCTTAAGTCAGGTTTTTTCATCGCCTATAGAACCAATCTCCAATATCAATGTTCAAGAAGAAAGGCATGTATAAATATAGAACAAAAATGTATAAATGTAGAACAACTATGTTGCCTGGAAGGCACTTGAGTGCCACATACTATACTGGTGCCATATACCATAGTTACCACTAAAAGTCTCCAGCCCCTGGCAATCATCATTCCACTCTTTAATTTCATGAGCTTCACGATTTAAATATCTCATATAAATGGAATCATATCTGTGTTTTTATGACTGGCTCTTTCACTGAGCATAATGTCTTCCAGGTTCATCAATATTGTCAATATTGAAAAATGTCCTTCTTTTTAAAGGCTGAATAGTATTTCATTGTATGTGTACACTACATTTTCTTTGTCCATCCATCTGTTGATGAACCTTTAGGTTGTTTCCACATCATGGCTAATGTGAATAATGCTGCAACAAACTGGGAATGCTAATATGCTTTTGATATCTTGATTTCAATTCTTTTAGATAAATATCCATAAATGGGATGCTGGATCATATCGTAGTTCCATTTTTAGTTTTTTAAGAACATTCCATACTTTTTACCATAGTAGCTCACAGCAGCATGGAAGGGTATTGATTTCTCCTTGGCAACCTTGACAACATCCTTGACAACACTTGCTGTGTTTTGATTTTTGATAATAGCTATCCTGAATTTCATTGTGGTTTGATTTGCATATTCCTGGTAATTAGTGACTTTTTTTCATATACCTGTTGGCCAAATCTATGTCATCTGGGGAGAAAAGTCTTTTCAAATCCTTACCCCTTTTTGTAATTGGATTAATATTGTTTTGCTATTGAGTTGAAGAAGTGTCTTACATAATTTGGAGATAAATCCTTTTTCAGATATATGCTTTGCAAATATTTTCTCCCATTCTGTAGGTTGACTTTTTACTCTTGTTGAGTGCTCCCTTTGCTGTGCAGAAGCTTTTCAGTTTGATGCAATCCCACAATTTATTTTTATGTTGCCTATGCTTTTGATGTCATATCCATGAAATCATTGCCAAGACCAATGTCATTTTCTTTCAACAATGTTTTATAGATCTTAGTACACAAACTCTTCACTTCCTTAGTTCAGTTTATTTCTAAGTATTTTATTCTTTGGAAAGTTTATTTTTATATTATTTTTTTCATAGAGATGAGGTCTCTCTCTGTTTTCCAGGTTGGTCTCAAATTCCTAGCCTCAAGTGATCCTCCTACTTTGGCTTCCCAAAGTGTTGAAATTACAGGCATGCATCACCATGCCCAGACTATTTTATTCTTTTTGGTGCTGTTGTAAATGGGATTACTTTCCTGAGTTACTTTTCAGACAGTTTATTGTTAGTGTACAGAAACACTACTGATTTTTCTGTGTTGATTTTATATCCTGCAAATATACTGAATTTGTTTATTAGTTCTAACAGTTTTTTGGTGGAGACTTTAGGGATTTCAATATGTAAGATCAATTCACATGCAAACAGGGACAATTTTACTTCTCCCTTTTCAATTGGGATGTCTTTTATTTCTGTTTCTTCTCTATTTTCTCTGGTTACGGTTTCCAGAACTATGTTGAATGAAGTGGTTAGAGGAGGTATCTTGATTTTGTTCTTGGTTGTAGAGGAAAAGCTTTCAATTTTTCACCATTGAGGATAATGTTAATTGTAGGCTTTTCATATATGGCCTTAACTACACTGAGGTACTTTCCTTTATTTCTTATTTGTTAAGACTTTTTTTGTTGTTGGTGGTGCTTTGTATTTAAGATGATCATGTGATTTTTATCCTTTATTCTAATAATGTGGTATATAACATTAATTGATTTTTGTATATGGAAGTATCCTTGCATCTCAGAGATAAATACCAGCTGGTCATGGTGTATTACCCTTTAATGTACTATTAGTTTCAGGCTGCTAGTGTTCTGTTGAGGATTTCTGCATCTACTTTCACTATGGATATTTACCTGTAGTTTTCATTCCTTGTGATGTCTTTGCCTGGCTTTGCTACCAGGGTGATGCTGGTAAAATAAGTTTGGAAGTGTTCCTCTTCAATTTTTTTGAAAGTTCAGAAGGATTGGAGGATTCTTTAAATGTTTGGTATAGAGTTCACCTTTCAGCAAAGTCATCTAGTCCAAGGTTTTTCTGTGTTGAGAAGTTTTTGAGTACTAAATCAATTTCCATCTCAGTTATCTGTACAGACTTCCTAATTCTTCACTGGTTAGTGTACCAATAGGCTATATTTTGTAGGAGTGTGTCCATTTTTCTGTTATTTCATTTGTTGGCGTGTAATTGTTCATAGTAGTTTCTTTTAATTCTTTCTATGTCTGTGGCATTAGTTATAATATCTAGTCCTTAATTTCTCTTATTTATTTGAGTCTTCTTTTTTATTAACTAGTCTAGTTTAAGATTTATCAATTTTATCTTGTCTGATTTTTTCTATTTTCTGTTTTATTTCTGTTGTTATTTTCTCCTTTTTGTTAACTATGTGGATAGTTTGTCCTTTTTCTATCTCCTTGAGGTGTAAAGGTAGGTTCAGGTCATTATAAATACAGGTACTTATTACAATAAACTTCCCTCTTAATACTGCTTTTACTGTATCCCATAAGTTTCAGTATGATGTGCATTAATTTTTTTTTCTTCTTGATGTACTCTTTACTTTCTTTTTGGGTTTCTTCTTGACCCAATTGTTGTTTAAGAGTGTCTTGCTTAATCCACCTATTTGTAAATTTTCCCATTTTCCTTTTGCTATTGATTTCTAGTTTCACTTCATTTTCTTTAGTAAAAGTATGTGGTATAATTTCAATCTTCTTAAATTTGTTAAGACTTGTTTTATGACCTAACATGTGATCTAACTTGGAGAAAGTTATATGCGTGCTTAAGAAGAATGTATATTCTGCTGTCATAGGGTAGGATATTCTCTGCATGTCTGTTAAGTCTATTTGGTTTGTAGTGTTTAAGTCCTGTCTTATTGATCTTCTGTCTGGATATTTTATTTATTATTAAAAGTTGAGTACTGACATCTCCACTATTTTTATTGCTTTTTATTTCTCCCTTCAGTTCCATCAATATTGGCTTTATATAGTTAGGTGCTCTGATGTTCAATATATGTATGTTTATAATTTGTTATATCTTTAGAGTGGTTTGACACTTTTATTATAACATAGTTCTTCTAATGGCTTTTGATTTAAAGTCTGTCTTGTCTGCTATAGCTGCTCTTTTTTGGTTTTCCATTTGCACAGAATATCTTTTTCCATCCCTTTACTCTCAGCCTGTAAGTGTCCTTAAAACTAAAGAGAGACTCTTATAGACACTATACAGTTAAGTCTTGCTTTGTTAATACATTCAGCCACTGTTTTTTGATTGGGAAGTTTAATCCATTTACATCTAAAGTAATATTGATAGGGAAGAATTTGTTTTTGCCATTTTTACAAAATTGTTTTCTGTTGGTCTTGTAGGTTTTTTCCTATCTTTTCCTCTCTTGCTGTCTTCCTTTTTTTGAATTTTTTATATTGATATGCTGTTGTTTTTCCTTCTCTTTCGTAAAACTTCTATGGCTTTATTAGTGTGCTTACCTTGATGTACACATATCTAACAGTTTGTTTTCAGATGATAACAAGCTTAAATGCATACAAAAGCTCCACAATTTAACTCTTGCCCTCAGACTTTGTTATTGTTTTCACATTTTATTCATAGTGTACCTTTTAATATATTTTTAGTTATACTCATTTTTAATACTTTTGTCATTTAAACTTTATATTAGAATTAAAAATTATTTACCCACCACCATTATAGTAATAAAGTATTTGTATTTATCTATATGTTTCATACTTTCTTATGCCATTTTGTTGCTGTTTAGCATCCCTTCATTTCAACCTGCAAATTTTCCTTTAGCATTACTTTCAAGGCAAGTCTGCTGGAGATGACTTCACTCAGATTTTGTTTGCCTAGGAAAGTCATTACTCCTCTTATATTTTTAAATGACATTATTGCTTGTATAGTATTCTGGGTTAGCAGTTTTTTTTTTCCTTTCAGTGTTTTGAATATATCATAATACTTTCTTCTAGTTTGCAAGATTTCTGCTGAAAAATCTTTTGCATGTTCTATAAGTTTTCCTTAGCATGTACCAAGTCACTTTTGCTGCTTTCAAAATTATCTTTTTTACTTTTGCCAATTTGATTATAATGTGCCTTGATGTACATTTCCTTAAGGTCACTTTATTTGGTGTGCTTGGGCTTTTTGCTTCTGAATGTCTATTTCCTTCTCTAGATTTGTGGAGTTTTCCGCCATTATATCTTTGAAAGAGCTGTCTAGTCCTTTCACTTTATATTCTGCTTCTTGGACTTCCATGATGTGTATATTGGTCCACTTCCTGGTGTCCCAAAACTCCCTTAAGCTTTATTCACTTCTTTTCATTATTTTACATTTTTTCTCTTCTAAGTAAATCTTTAAATACTTGTCTTTAAAAAAAAATACTTGTCTTTAAAGTTGCTGATTGATCCATCCTTATGTATCTGATCTTCTGTTTAACCCTTCTATTAATAGTAAATTTTTCAGTTAATACGTTCTTCAGCTTCATTATCTGTTTAGTACTTTTAAATGTTTTCTATCTTCTTGTTTAAATTATTTTAAATGCATTGTATTCTTGACTTCAGTGAGCTTCTTTATGATAGTTATTTTGAATTATCTGTCTGATAAATCATAGGTTTTATTATGGTCAACTTTTGAAGATTTATCTTGTTCTTTTCTTCGGGACATCATTCCTAGTTTCTTAATTTTTCTTGACTATTGGTTGATATCTGCACATTAATCAGTTACTTCTCCAAATTCACAAACTGGCCTTGTACAGAAGAAGATACACACCCAATAGCCTGGCTAGAGATTCTGGGAACCTCTACTAACTGTCTTTATTCCCAGGGAGAAGCATGCAGCTGTGGTTTTTGTCTGCTTGCTCTGTGCTGAGCTGGGGAAAAGCTGCAGTGTTTAACAGTCCAGGCCACTGTTCTGTTCTCCCCTAAGCTTGCACCAGACCCATCAGAATGCCAAGACTGAGAAGTCAGATGTTAATTCTTTGGGGTGCCTCAGAGAAGTCTGAGCACTGGATGCACAAATCAACTCTTTCCTTCCCCACGGGGAAGCCAAGAGCTGGAATTTTCCCTCTATTTGATCTGTGCTGGGCAGTAGAGAAGATTTATGACATTTATCAGCCCAAACTCCTATCTCTGTTCTCCTCCAGGTGGCCAGACTATGTCAGTTCTGTCAGAGTTCCATGCCTAGTAAAGCAAATGCTCATTCTTTGTGCAGTACCAGAAACATTAAAGCACTGGAGGCATGGATCAAATTTTTTCCTCTCTAAGAGGCTATCAATAATTGGAATTTTTGTTTAATCCTATCACTCTGTGCTGGAAGAAATTATGGCATCTCTAGCTCAAGCCACCATTTCCATTTTCCACAGATGGCTAGATTGTGCTAAACTTTTCAGAGTTCCAAAGTAACCAAGACAGAAGCCAGCTTTTAGGGGGATACCATTGCAAATAGTAAGATATTGGATGCATGAACCTACCTCCTTTCTCCCCTGGGAGAAGCTGGGAGGAGGAAGTCTTTTCCTGGCCATTTGACTATGTGCCAGGGAGTAGAGATTCTGATAAAGGTGTGTCCTAAATCTCTCCACTAGCTTTGATGAGTGGTCTTACACTTACTAATGATACATTAATATTTCAATTAGTTTCTGCATTTCTCACAAAGGGAATTTGCCCATAAATTGTTGCTGAATCATTGTGTTTGTAGGGAAAGAAGAATTCAGTGCTTCCTGCTATATCATCTTGCTGACATCGCTCCAAAAACTGTATACCCTTCAAAAGGGTATGATTGCCATGCTCTGGGCCTAACCAATGAGCTGCAGAGTAATACAAATGCATCCAACATATAATCTTCTGAGAGTTGAACTGAACACAGATGTTACCTGTAATTTTTTTTAATTACTTTTTTTAAATCCACAATTTAATCAGTCGTCTTTGATAAACGTTTGATGTTGGAAAGACTGGATTTCCAACAATGAGTATTCATTCTGTTCACCAGCACTGAAGTGATACTTGCTAAAACACAGCCTCTGGGTGAGTTAAAAGGACATAAAATAGCAGTATATTTAAGGAGCTGCTGTATGGCAAGCTGGCCATATACAGAGCAAGAAGAAGAGATTCTGACAGGACACCCAGCAATAAAATGTTGGATAAAATGACAGACAGACCTTCCTGAAGGGATCTAACACAAATGGATAGATAACAGACAGACCACCCTGAAGGAATCTAATGCAAATACTGGGCAAAGGAGGTCTTTGAAGGCGAAGCTGCCTAGAATAAGGGCAGGTTCTATATTTGTATCTGTAGCTTCAAATGAAGGGAAATACTGCATACTTTGGATGTGCTTTACAAAAAACTGCTGGTCAAGCTTCAGTCTTCTTAATGACTGTCCCTCACATAGCGGATATATCAAATTTGATGAAATTATGTTACTATGAAAATGAAATACACACATTTACATATATAATTTAAAGTATGTTGATGGTCCCATGAAAAATAGTCCTCAGTCTCAGTTACAAATCACCCAAATATCAGAGAAGATATGGCTCTATTAGCAGATGCTAGGAAATACAATTGCATAGGTTTCTATGGCTCCTTAGGAGAAAATAAATAGCACATCTTCTCACTCCATCAACTCCTCATGTTTTTTATCCATGCAGCAGATGAAGAATCAATGTAAAGTTCACAAGATCATTTTTACTCATGCCTATAAATGAAACAAGATTGGTAAGCACCGGATATGCCAAGGGCCTTCGGTTCCCAATGACTTCCACTGTTAATGAAACCCCCTTTTGTTGCTAAATTTGTAAAGATGTTCTAATAACATTTCAGCAAAATGATTGCTCTGGGGACCGTTTAAGATCTCTTTGTATAAACCAAAGTCGTTAGGAACAAATGAAAATGCTCATTTGTTTGTAAAGCATGAGCTAAAAAAAACCCCACAGAACCCACAGTTATGAGCGGTACAAATGAGTCCTGTGAGACTCTTGATATTAGGATTACAAGGAGAGGGCCCCTCCTAGTGAACATGGAAATTGTTTATAAGAATGTGAATATTCCCACAGTCATTTCTCTTTAAATGCTGCCTGAGAATTAAATTCTTTAATAGAAGTTTATTATCTGGGAAGGAAAGCTGTGTTTGTTTTTCTCTAGGTACGGTATACATGATAAACATGAACAGTGAGTTAGCCTCTCCTAGCTACCATCATACAAGATGAATGGGGTACCGCTTAGCCAAAATAAAATACCTTTATCTTTTTTAAGATGCTGACATTACAGAAATTATTACCTAATTAGTATAACTTGTATGATAGTTTATTCCATTCTCATTTTAAATAGGATTGTGACAGAGTTCATTTGTATGATAACACTTTTGAAAGCACAGAAGTTTAATATATCATTCTGAAATAATTTATTTTCATATTTTAGTGATATATTTAACTTTTTTATGTTACTCAAAGCAAATGCTTTGGAAGTAAAAGTTAAAAGATTAAGTAAGTGAAAAAATAAAAATGTGCATCTTTCAGGAAAAATGTTTTACTGAGTTAAATAATAATGATGGTTGCCTTAGTCTGAACTGCTATAACAAAGTACCATATACTGGGAGGGTTATAAACAACAGAAATTTATTTCTCATAGTGCTGGAGGCTATAAGTCTGAGATTAGGGTAACAGCATGGTCAGGTTCTGGCAAGGGCCAACTGCCAGGTTGTAGTCTGCTGACTTCTTAAACTCTTATATGGTAGAAACAGGGCTAAAAGGCAATCTGGGATTTCTTTCATGAGGTATGTAAATGCATTTGTGAGGGCTTCACCATCACAAATGGTGATATAGCTCCCAAAGACCATACCTTCTAATACTATCACATTGGGGATTAGGATTTCAACATACAAATTTGGGAGAAAAATATGTTGTTCATTCATAACAACAGTAGAATGAAACTAAACCATAGTAAATTGGTTTTTTTTGTTGTTGTTTTGTTTTGTTTTGAGATGGAATCTTGCTCTGTTGTCCAGTGCAGAGTACAGCGGTGCAATCTTGGCTCACTGCAACCTCCACCTCCTAGGTTCAACCAGTTCTCCTGCCTCAGCCTCCCATGTAGCCGAGACTACAGGTGCCCATGACCGTGCCTGGCTAAGTTTTGTATTTAGTAGTTTCACCATCTTGGCCAGCCTGGTCTCGAATTCCTGACCTCGTGATTCACCTGCCTCGGCCTCCCAAAGGGCTGAGATTACAGGTGGGAGCCACCGTGCCTGGCCTGGTATTTTAGTTATTAAATGAAAAACAGTGAAATGAATTGACATGATAAATAATTGAGATAATTTCCAAAGATTTTGCTGTGAATGTTTTCATTGCTATATGGTAAAAAATCTGAACTCAACTAAAATATCAACAATAAGGCACTGGTTTAAGTTAACATACAAATAGCAACTGAGAATGATATCATAGATTAATATTTAGTCATATAATAAAATATACTAAAGCTAAAGCGTAATGCATATGTTCATGAATAATATGTGTGATACCGTTGCGTAAGTTTACAAAAATTACATAATGTGTATGTTCTTAGGTAAAATAAACTGAAAGGACAAACAAGTATATTAACATTTGCCTCAGGGTTTGGTCATCATAGGTAACTACTCTTTCTTTTTTTGAACTCATATATTTTGGGTTTAATTATTTAATAACTTTTTAAATTAGTTTGGAAATAAATGTATAAGTACATTTGTAAAAATAAATTGTTACTGTTAGAATAAAATACATTCAATATACAAAAATGCAATTGAATAATACATAGAGATAAATTTAAAATATCCTAGAGAGGAAAATTATAGTTGCCAAAGGAAAAATATATTTAAAATTCAAATTTAGATGATTATGCCATGAGTCTATTTCTAAGCAAGTTTTTGGCAGACCTAATTTAACCAGTGACTGCGTCTAGGTCCAGGTAAGTCAAGGTCGTTGCCTTGGCCTTCATTTTTTAGCCTAATTGGACAGGGCTAAACACATGGGTTCTAATGTCCTTTCTTGCTCTGTGAGTACAAGAGTCTTTCATTAGTGATTGTATTAACACTGAAATGTGGATTTAATTATCCTCAAAGACAATAAAAAACATTTCTCAAATAACTAGCCTCTCTAAGAGCACCTCATTCTTTCAGAGGCACTACACATGCCTTTGATACAGAGTGAGGCCTAACACTTAATTAATTTATAATTAATTCATTCATTTGAAAGATTATTTGCCTACTCTAACTGAAAATTAAAAGCTTTGGTGGAGGCTTCCTTGCCAATATTCCAAATCTTGTTCTGCCTTACAAATGCTTGTCCTCTTTGGGGACAGACAATCCATGACTTTGAAATAGCAAACTGAAAAATAACCTGCATTTACAGAGGCTGACTTTGTTCATAGCGTCCTCGATTCTCATTTCTTTCTATCCTCATTCTTTAGCTTCTTGTCTGCTGTTAATAAAGCCACAATGAATAAAACTTAAAGGTGTTTAGAGAGAATGAGCAACTTTTTGTACCTATGTGTCAGTTTCCCCTTCTGGAAAATGGGGGTAATAATTCCTTACAGGGCTGTTACAATGATTAAATGAGATGTCTGTCCACTGCTTAGCACAGTGGCTGGCGTATATAAAGGTTTTGGCAGGGGCTTTATCTCCTCAATGCGCACTGCCCAGTGCTGGGAAAATAGCAAATTGTTCTCAATATTTGATAACAACTCTCCTCCTCCTCATTATTTATATTACTATTATTATTAAAATGAAGTAACAACCATCTTTCCCAAATGAGTAATGGAATTTTTATAAAGCAGCAGTAAAAATTTAAAGAATCTCACTGAGTGAATGAGTAATTTATTGAAAAACATGACTGATAATATGTCTCCAGTTTAAAGCATTATAATAAAATATGCTTTTATAATCCCACCTAACTTTACTAGTATACTTGTCACTCAAATACAGTACCACTAAATTCATAAAAACCCTGGCAACCAGGAAGAATGTGGTTTCTAGAAATCTCTACAATGCCCCTAGCAAAGAGGGGACAGAATCTCAAGTGAAACACAGAGTCAGTGATGAATGGAAAGGTCACTAGGCAGCAATACTGTTTGCTAGGCGCCTTTCATGCCACAGCAAGGGTGGTTCTGTTTCTAGGGAGTTCTTTCACTTGTGCCCAAAGAGCATTTGCATTCCCCTTGAACCTTAAGTATAACAAAAAGAAATAGGAAGATCTCAAAACAAAGGGAAAGGCAGTTCAAAAACAGTCTGGAACAGCCCTGTGGAATTCAAAAGAATAGCACTGGAGAAAACTGGTGGAGAACAGAACAAATGTATTTAAAATTATCTAAATATGTTCTAAAATGATGTTCAATACTTCTTAATATTTTAATTTTGCCTGTTTGCAAAGAGGCATATGCAGCTCTTTCCATATGAAAAGAAAAAGACTTACCGGTGGGGGACAAGGGATCTTAACTCTCAACAGCCTGAATCTATCAAAAGATTATGTTTTAAAGTAACTGCACTTTTTTCAAGTGGCTTTTAAAATTAAAGTAAATGTATTTTGAAAGGGACACTCACTTCCATCTAAGTTTAAGTAATATATATGAAATTACTTTTTAAAGGTTTAAGTGCCATATATAAAATTGCTATTACTTCTAGCAGCAATACAATTGGATAGTCAGGAAGAGAGACGATGAAGGTTAAATATCTGGGCTATAAGACCACTTCATAAAATATAATTGCCAAAGCACAAAAACATAAGAAACTGAGTGGCCCAGATAACATTAAAAAGAAGAGGTCAGAAAGGAGACATCAAAGGAAAAGTAGAAAGACAGAAAGAACACAAGTGAAAAATGCAAAGAGGACAAAAAATTCAGTGTGAATGACAAAGGCAAGAATGACAAAGACCTACAAAAAGGTAAAGGAAAAAAAAGCAAATAATTAGAGGAAAATTTGTGACTTGTCTAGGTTTTTCCTTTGGCCCAATTTTAAACACCTCATACTGAAAAGCCTAAATGCTGGGTATTTAACATTTCACAACTTAGAACCCTTATGATTTTCTTACAATATATCCAGAATCAATTATACCTATAAGGGTTAAAAAATGCTTTATAACCAAAGTAGAAAAATTAAGGTATCTATGATGACTCCATCTAAAAGAGTGAACAGCAGGCTGCTAATATATATAGCTCTAAGAGCATAACATAATTTAATACTTAGGAGGTATACAATTGTAGTAGAAGTTGTGAAATGGCTGATAAATTGCCCTATTTATAGACATCTGTGTTAAAGATGAGATAAATTGTATCCTGATAATCACCTTCCTGTTATCCATGGCTTTTCAACTCTCTGCTTCATCCTGACTATGAATATTTAAGCTGCTTCTTCACTCAGCTCTGGTCAAGGCACTGTAAATCTAAGTACCTGCTATCATATAAAGCCTAACTATAGAAACAAAAATTAATGATGTTGTCTGAATGACAATAATTAGGAATTAGCACTTTAGCTTAACTATTAAGATAAAAGATAAATTATAAGAATGACACATTAGTTACCATAGCAAATTCACAAGCACTGTCTTCATTCAAAACATGACCCAAGTCTGAGTGTCTATGAAAGCTCCACTGGATTATATTAGGCTTCACCTCAACAAATAACATTTGTTGCTCAGGAAAGATTTATAGCAATTGTTATCACCTTTTCTATTCTTCATACAAATGTTGAAAAATTACACAGATTTATCTTATCAATCAATGTACTATTTCCAAAAATGTGAGGAATCAGTGCAAATGTGGTTTGCCTTACTCTCTAATGAACTGTCAAGGTCACTGAGATTAACAAGGCTGATTCTTCAGACTGGCAAGAATTGATCATTGCAATTTTGTTAAGTTTTTGACATAACCATAAAGCTCTCTTGTGTAGGAGAACAATAATGCATTTTTCTCAGTTGAAAGTTTCCCAACCAGAAATGGATTTTATTTTGGCCAAAACAAATTTTGCTATTTGTGTATGTGTTTATGTGTATTGCTCAAAATACAATTCTCCTAGACTTTTAATTGACAGTTTTATTTAATTGATTCATTATATAAGAAAATTATGTACTCTTTAAAAATAGAGAAAGTTTCTTATTCACATCCAATCTGAGAGGTTCTATGACTTTACTGAAAAGTACTTTGACCTTCCTGTTATCTTTTTATGTGAAAAGCAGTGAAATGCATGATGAATGTCATACATATATGTGTCTTTTAAGGAATACTGATATAATTAAACTTGACAAAAGATACTCACTTAAAATAGTTAAGAATCTAGTCCTACTTATGAAGTAACAGAAAGTTATTGAAAACAAGACAAAATAACCTAGGTTCTGACAAAAAGGAGTATGGCATAAGTGGATGAAAAAGTTACAAATAAGGCAAAACGGCACATTTTGCATTGTTAGATGATATACCTGAGAAATATATTTTAGGAGAGTTGACATGCTTTATTATTTTGTGGAAAAATTGAAATATTTAAAATTTATTATACATATATACAGGTAATTCATTATGGCATTAAATATGTCTGAAGAGAATGAGAAAACTGTACATGTTGAATGCCTGCTCTGTATATTTCAGAAAATAAGATTTATTTATATGTGAAAATTAAACATGTCACTTTATTTTTTCTATTTGATTTCATAATTATAAATAGAATCACAAGTGATTAGAAAGAAAAAATGAAGAAACTCTAATACTTAAAAGAAAAGAGATCCTGAAAAATGAGCATGGGTGGGTTTGCATGAATTTTAGGGAAATCTCCATATATTATTCTATTTTATGCCATGAATTACTCCCATGATTTTTCCCTATATAGTTAAAAATAATATTATAAAGGTGGATGATTATAATGTTATCTTACTGTTGTGAGCAACAATAAGTAATTGCTTCCTCAGTATTTTCTTAAAGAAAATCCTAAGTAAAAATAGGTTGAAGTTCGTTAAAGTGAAAAATTTCATTTGCAATATCTCCCTGATATTCCATCATACAAAGGAAAACAATCCAAAATACTGGCTATAAATCAAGGCTTGAATATAAAGCAGAGACTGAGGGTGTGTGCATTAGTTTTCTAGGGCTGCCAGAACAAATTACCAAAAACTTGGTGGCTTGAAATCACAGAAACGTATTCTATCGCTGGTCTGAGATCAGAAGTTCAAAATCGTGGTGGTTTTCTCCTGTAGACTGTAAGGGAAAATATACCCCGTGCCTCTCTCCAGCTTCTGGTGGCTCCAGCAGTGCTTGGTGCTCCCTGGTTTGTAGATGCACTACTCCAATCTCTACCTCTGTCTTTACATGATTTACCCCAACTCTCTGTGACTATTTTTCCCCTATAAGGACACTCATCACCAGATTTAGAGCTTTCTCTAAATTCAGGAGGATCTCATACTGAGATCTGTTACTTTTCACATCTGCAGCAATCCTACTTCTAAATAAAATTACATTTACTTGTAGGGATTAGGATTTGGAGGCATCCTTCGTAGGCCACTATTCAATCCAATCCATAGATGAATGGGGGTGTGCTTTTAATTGTGATGTTATTGCCAAAATCTTCTGAACCATAAAAGTTCCAATTTTCCTACTTTTCAAATACTTTATATATATATATATATATATATATATATATATATACACAATAAGGTTTCATTTTATATATATAACATATATATATATATATAACATATATATATATGTTATATATATAAAATGAAACCTTATTGTTGCTTCCATATTTTATCGTAATTATCACAATGTTAAATAAATGTTATCACAGTATCATTAGGAAGAAGACTAACGTTAGTGAATTATTTTTATTTTTATTTTGAATTAAAGTGAATTATATGTATACGCCCAATCATTGAGGAAAAAAATAAACAAAAAGGAAAGATTAGTGTTGTTGAAGGACTCCCCTTAGTGATAATAGCAATGCTTAGATTACATTAGGAAACTGTGAAGTAAATTTCTTCTTTGTAGTTTGGCAGTGATTGCAATGAATTTTATACTCAATGTCTCTGAATCTGTCAGTATAATATACTAACTGTATCTTAGTACAAATGTTTTGGAAGCTGCAAATATTTTTGTTGGCTATTCAGCCAACAAAATTTCAGTTTAGTAAATAATAATGCTTATTATTGTAAGTTTAATCAGCATTGTTCTCAGTTGCCCATGTGAATCTATATTCAATTAGCACTTGTACTGTGATAAACAGTTGGGCTGTTAAAATCGAGCTATTCTACAACTAATCAATAGACATATCTTTTGATAGAAGACACAAAAGTGTCTGACATTAGTATAATTTTAGGCAAACAATACAAGCACAATAAGAAAATTACTATTGGCAGTAATGGGGGAGATCCAATTATACTGCAAAGAAAGAAATTAAATCACATCACCTTCAAAAAGCATACTTCTATAAAAATTAAGATACTTTGAAAAAATAACTATTGACTGTGTGGCTCTATGCATGGCTAGTAACAAAAATTTTTTTGAACAGTTAAATGTCAGGAAAAAGACCAAAGTTCTGGGAAAAGGAATACAAGGGTATGATTATTTCTGCATTTTAAATTAGAATATAAAATCATAAAGGCATTTAGATTAGAAACTAAATGTGACTATAAGAAAATGAATAGAAATGTGCACTCACTGGAGTTATATTAGCTGTAGAAGCAATTAAAGTCCCTGATATATAAAAACTAAATTAAAAATACAACCAGATTAGTTAGTCCCTCAAGTAGGTCATTCAGTCGAACATTTATCTCATGACAGACTGAACTGAGTTGGCATGTATTAAATTCTCTACACAGCAAGGAATAGTGGTATTTTCAGTGTGATTTCAGGAAAGCTTAGGGAAAAGAAGGATAAAAAGTTCTTGTCTATATTCAGGTATAGCCACTATTTAAGTAATTGTAATATATGAAGACCTGCAATTTTACAAATGATAAGCCAAGGTGCAATTCCTGCCTATGAAAAGGATTTTCATTTTGACAAAAGAATTCACAATAGGATAAATTCAGACAGCAAGTACACTCGCTACATATCAGATATTATTTTTCTTCTCTATAGCTTTTCCAAAACACTTGTTTGGTAACATACTCTAATGTTAGACTAGAGACCCTCTAAAGCTTTGATGAAGGAGCATAATCAACTTACTGAGATTTTTCTTCCTCTCAGCAAATAAAAACAAAACTAAGTGATTAAATTAAAAATTATCTTACAAAATTTTTAGAGGATGTTCTTGAGTACAGATTCTGCCCAAGCAGCTCAACTTTTTGAAAGGACCAAGTCTAATCTTGGGAAAGGATGTTGTAAAGGAAGATCATTTTTACACCCTGTTGTTTCCACTTAACACCCCCTTTCCTGCTTAGTCTAAAGAATGTGTATGTCTCCCATAGACCCCAGTTTAGTTGCCGTTCTGCAGGGAACCCAACTTCACTGACAGGTCAAATTGCCCTTCTCTTGTAAACCTTCAACCTCGTTTCTCATCACAGTTAAAATACTACATTATTTGTATGACATCTGATTAGTGTTGTTCTACCCCATTAGATTGTAAGACAGGAACCATGTTCTTTTGTTCATCATTGGATCCCTAGTGCCTTTTAACATGATGGCTGGACCATGACAGAGACTCAGTAAGTTTTATATCTGAATCGAGTACTGTAAGGGTTTGAATTAATACTGGTTAACTTATTAAATTAGTTAAATTAACTTATTAAACAAGTTAACTTATAACTATGGAAGAAATATGCAATAAATTCTTATTTTAGAAGAGTTAAATGTCAATTTGATCCCAGCACTTTGAAGAGACCAAGCAGGACCATTGCTTGAGGCCAGGAGTTTAGGACCAGCCTGGCCAACATAGTGAGACCCTGTCTCTTAAAAAAAAAAAAATTAGCGAGGTGTGCTGGTGTGGGGCTGTAGGCATAGATACATAGGAGGCTGAGGTGGGAGCGCTACTTGAGCCTAGGCGTTTGAGGGTGAAGGAAGATATGACAGTGCTACTATATTCTATCTTGGACAATAGAGCGAGTCCTTGTTTCTAAAAAAAGAAAGTCAAGTTGACTATTAACCAGACATGCCATTGCCCATATGTAGACTGGTGAATCTGGCCCTACAACATTGCAACTGTCCACAATATGGGATGCAGCATATTAAAGATTTTATTTTTCAACCCTAAAGAACTATGAAGGAATCAATTGAAAATGAGGTGTCAATAGTGATGATGATTTTGATGATAATTGTGAAAGCCAGAGGTGCCCATACCATTTTCTTTTTTAAAGACTCTTATGACCAATCTCTAAGTTTCTGTGCCTGGACTATGCAGGCAACAATTCGCAGTGAACTCAATAGCATAACAACTGATATATAAAATTCCTATGACAGAAAGGTGAGGGAAGGAAGATGATTATCTTCAAGTTATTTTTCTAAGCATGTGATGCAAGTGAGAACAATAAAAAGTGCCCTCAAGTTTTGCATTGGTGGAAAACTAGCTAAAAGTACTTTTAAAATCTACACTACAAATGTTCAAGTAGGCTTTTTATGGTATTGTTCCCCTCACCCTCAATGAACCTGTAATGAAGAATATGTAAGGTAGAATTTGCACAGGGTAAAATAAAGAGTGGTGTATGACACTCTCTATCAGCAGTGTCCCGTACTGTGCGAAATACAGGATGGTGAAGTAGCCAAACAAAATTACAGCATGAGATGCTGTATTACTTCCCAGGCAAGAAAAATGTGAATGACTAAAAATACTGCTCAGTTGTTAGCTACTTAACATAATCCACTGGGAATATAACTACTTTTTATGGCATGCTTTCTAAACTCTTACAAATTAAAAATTAAATAATTTTAATATTCTGATGAAAAAATCAGTTTCTTCTATGCCCAGGGTCAGTAGGAGTTAAAAAGAGATACATAACTTGATTTGTAAAATCAGCATCAGCTAGCTATTAATAGTAAGTAAGAAAGTAATGAAAACTACTTTGAAACTAAGATATGAATTGTCTACTACGTAATATAAAATAGGGTGCAAGTAGTTGTATATTTTAAAGGAAAATGAGTAAAAAATTAAATTAATACTTGTGTAAGG
Source organism: Cacajao melanocephalus (assembly GCA_963573385.1). Lineage (NCBI taxonomy): Eukaryota > Metazoa > Chordata > Mammalia > Primates > Pitheciidae > Cacajao > Cacajao melanocephalus. The sequence continues at coordinate 119,335 of CAUYLG010056493.1, forward strand.
TTCTTGGGGACATCTATAAGAATTAATTCCAGGAATAAATCCTTATAAAGTATACCATGTTTAATATATCTCTATAGATAAGCATCTATTTCTTTAAAAAGAGTAAAAGTCTTTGGATTTTTAGTGGAAAGAATGAAGAATAAATGACAAAAAGGTTTATAAAACTTGATAAAAGAAATAAAGCCACTTTAGAATACCCTGTAAATGTTAAGGTCAAGAGCCACAGCTCATGTCTGTATTATACTCAGCTATTAATACTGTGATTTCTCAATTCTTTTTTTTTTCTGGAGACAGAGCCTTGCTCTGTCGCCAGGTGCCAGGATGGAGTGCAGTGGCGCAATCTCAGCTCACTGCAACCTCCTCCTCCTGGGTTCAAGCAATTCTCCTGCCTCAGCCTCCCAAGTAGCTGGGACTACAGGTGCGCACCACCATGCCCAGCTAATTTTTGTATTTTTAGTAGAGACGGGGTTTCACCATGTTGGCCAGGATGGTTTCAATTTCTTGACCTTGTGATCCGCCCGCCTCAGCCTCCCAAAGTAATGGGATTACAGGTGTGAGCCACCGCGCCTGACCAATTCCTCAATTCCTAATGATAAACTCCTCTTTATGTATATTTTCTGCCTGGAAAATCTCACCAAGTAATCATCCTTTCACTATTTACCAGCATGCTAGTGCAGTGGTCTTCAAAATGTGGTGTTCAAACCTCTGGGGATAAAGGAACACTTTCCAGGGAGTACATCGAAATATGGATAGTATCATGAGTATCAAGTTACAAATTTTACTTTGATATGGATACTTTTAATAAAATCCTTTCTGTCTTCTTCCACTTTCCAGGAGAAAAGCATATTTTTCACTTATCTTGCCTTTTCCAGGGGTCCATTGTACTGCAGTAGCAAAGAGAAAATTCTAAATATTAGTATTGATATTTAGGAAATTTGTTTTGAATTTAACATTTTTCCTTGAATATGTAAATTCATCGGAAAATGGCCCATCTTATTTTTTTGCTTCTATATTTAAGAATTTTTATGTTTAGAAATTATTTATCAAATTAACAATTTTGATGATTACTCAAATTATAAAACAAATTTAACACAAGGTTTTAGTATGACATGAAAAAGTAACATAGATACGTGTGTTTGGACTTTTTTTATGCAGAAAGGTATGATAGGATGATACATAAAAGATTTTCAGGCAGCAATATATTGGAACACAAGTTAGGGGAAGAGAGAGAAATTATATAAAGTCTGTGACTATTAAATTAAATACTTCATCACATTTTAAAATGACTAATGGTCACTTTAAAGTAAAAAATAGCTATGACTAATGGTCATTATTTTAAAGTAAAAAAATAGCTATGTTTTTTAGATTATACTGGATACATTTAGAGAGGTTGAAAATATTTTGTTTGAAAATGTCTACAACAATCTGTTAGAAGTTAAATCCTTGCAATTATCTAAATGTATGATGGAGAATTTTAGATGTAAACTTAAACATATTATTTTAGGAGATACACGTACATAAAGTTTGAGAGCTATTCAATTATTCTAGTAAATTGTCCTTAATGCATTTTTTTATCTTACCCAATAATGCAGCCATTAACTCCTGTCACTCTTTCTTCCTCAATAATGCTCAAATAGCTTCAATCCTTTCCATTTGCACTAGCCGCTCTTGGGGCTGGACATTTTTTCCTCATCTCCTTGCACTGATCAAATTCTCATATGAGAGTCTCTCAGAATGCCCCCAGTCTTTCATTTGTTGCACTATTCTTGAATTGCATTTTTACCTTTGTGTGACTATTTTGAACAACTCGTATTTCCCTCTTACCTCCTTACCACTCCACCTGACTTTGGGGTGTGTAAAGGTAGAAACCATGTATTTTTAATTCCTGGCACATAACAGGGGCTAGCATTAGTTGACTGAATGAATGAAATATTCTAAACGTCTAACAGTGCCCAACACATAGGAGTTACTCAATGTATATTTATTGAGTGAATGCATAAATGAACATATACCATTCAAGAAAATAATATAAAGAGAAACAAAATTACTACTATTGTGGGAAAATTGTATGATGTATGGATTTATGTTCATACACAGTGAGTGTGACATTTTGGACTTTTAGAGCTGATACAAGCACTGGAAATTTGGGGGAAACCTCCTTACTTCAGAAATACAGTTGAGATTTTGAGAAGTTAACTAACTTGTCTAAAGCCACAATTGTTTAATGACAAAGGACAAGCTAATCCCTGAGCTCAGCTCATTGGAGGGGTGGGCAGCCCTGTTGTTTTTGCTATTGCATACAAACTCCTTGCTGTGTTCACTAGTCTACAAAATGTCTATGCTGGTTACAGCACTCGAGTGGCAGGTCTGGCTTTAGCCTATGAAAATTTAGAGTGGAACAATTTATAATAAGAAAAAGAAAAATAGTGGAAAAATAAAGAACTGAGGAAATAGCACAACACCAACTTGGAATCATAAACATTAAGTCAGGATCTATGTTTTGGGGAAAGAAAACATGAGGTTTCTGGATGAGATATACACAGACCATAATGGGAAGAGCCTTTTGTCCCTCCACCTTTATGTTCTCACATAAGAAAAGCAAACATTGATAGATAAGGATCAGACACAAAGAAACACAGCTATATGGAGCACTCTACACTATGAAATAAAGTGAGCTCTGGCTGACAAAGGAACATTTGCCATGAATAGCAACTGATTAAGAAGAGAATGGATGAAACAGTTATATTTGCCAAGTGGCCAAGAAAGGCATTATTACTCAAGGTAGGGAAAAGGGGCAAATGCTCTCCTGCTCGTAATTGAAAATCTCTATGGTAGCATTTTGTTTTATATTTTATGTTATAGGTCACATCCTTGTAAGCTTCAAAACTTACAGGTTAGATTTAGCATTGAAGGCATTCGATAAGTGTTACTGTCTCCACAGTTCTCACTTAAAATTCACACCACCCACTACCCAAAGATAGTGAAAACAAGTAGAGGGTCACTCCGAATAAAACTAGTGTTTTATAATTTCCTACAAAGGTTAAGCATTATATAGGCATTCTTTTACATAACTCTCATGACCTGTGTGGTTGGTAATATGATTGCCATTTTGCAGATGAAGAAACTAAAAGACTTTCCCAAGGTTATTTAGGGAAACAACTTCAATTTGATCACAAGTGTCTTCAACTCTAAAAATAGTTACCTTTCCCTACACTAGCAATTCCCAAAGTGTGGTACCTACACCAACAGCCTCAGCATTACCTGAGAACTTGTTAGAAATACAAAACCTTGGGCCTCATCCTACCTACTCAATCAGAAATTCTGAGGGCAACAAACTGTTTTAATCCCATTTGATGTTTCAGGTACATGTTCAGGTTCGAAAACCACTGGCTTCTTCATGTAGCACCATGAAGCCCATGTTGCTTACTCACTGAAGTGAGCACTTGAGGTCTGTTGGGCAATTTTTATTTATTTTACCATTTTTGAACAATTGTATTTTACTGATATGTAGTAATTTGATATACCACAGAACCACATGCAACAGTGTTAGGAGGCAGGCACCCTACTGATATATAATCTTGGCAAGTTGCATAACCTTTGTAAGTTTATGATTTGTTTATGGTAAAAAAAAAAATAAAAATGGTGAGATAATACACAAAAAGCACTTAGCCTGTACTCATAATGTAATAAATGCTCGATACAGTAAATAAAGACAATATAGCTTTATGATCACCGTTAAAGACAATATTGGTAATGTTATAATTAATTGAATAGGTAGTGAAGCTCATGTATTATGTGTGTTGCAACGTAGAGATGTGCCTCTACTTAGAATTTTTATTATAGAATTGTCTTAATATTTTCAGTTTTAAAATAAATTTCCAATTCATTTCAATTCAATAAACATTTACTATATAACAAGGTGCTGTGTTGTTTCATGGTATTCTTTTAAGTATAGCGAGGATACCAGTTCAATTTATGTTAAGGAATGGACATTATTATCTATTGAGTAATGCTTTAGATTAAATCCTTTAAAATTTTACTTTGTATTGGCTTACAGCTTTAAATTGCGCCCTTTAACAGTATTTAATATATTATTATGGATACATATTTAACTTCCAGTTAAATTTATTACCTAGAGAAAATCCTGTAATACCACATTTGATCTTTGTATAGTTAACCGTACAACATTGTGTTTTAACAAAGAGATTTTTCAAATAGCAGTTCATCTGCAGTAATGCTATGTATTCTCTTTTTTACTCAGTGAGACTTAGGCCTATCATTTCTTGTTTATTTGCACCAACCAGTAAAAGAAGCCAATTTCCATTCCCTTCATAATGCTTTTTATACATAGATAAAGGCCCTTATATTTCCTGTGTCTTTTTTTTTTTTTTTGAGTGAGATTTTCAAGTTTCACAAGCTCCTCTCACAGATCATGTTTTCAAGATCTTTTTATTATTTGTATTGTATCTCTACCAAATGCTTGGCAATTTGTCTCTTTTTTGAAATGTGTTTTTTTTGGTTGTTGAACATAGTCTCCAAAATGCAGCCTAACAAGACCTGAATGTAGTCAATCCATTTTTATGCATGACATCACCATTAGAATTCAACACACTGGAGCATTTGAATATTTTAACAGGTATTAGAATGTCAACTCATTCAATTTATCATCCTCTGTAACTCTTGAATTTTTCTTTCTGCTGCTACCATCTCTAGATATTCATTGCATATTTTGACCTCATTATCCCTCCCTGCCACACCTTTCACATTCATTTTATTTTCGTGATTCTGATGTCACTCATTTTACCCATATCCCCAATGTTTCAAGATTATGCTGCATAGTAGTACAACACCCCACATTTGCAATCCCTGCTACTTCTATGACTCACTGTTTGTAGACATATTAAAATAAATATATATATTTCCCAAGGTATTTTATAAGTCTACTACTACATTACCTCTAGTATTCTTTTCTTAGATGACTTTTGTAAATCACTCCATTTAAGGCTCCCGTTAAACAAACAAACAAAAAAAGCAAACAAACAAGGGTTACTGGTCTATTGCTATAGGGCCATTTAAAAAAATGTTGTTCTTCTCTTTATTGACTCAGTTTAAGGAACTTAAACACAGCATCAACTACAGAATTGTATTATTGTTTAATTATCAAGCTGTCATAAAGATTATACCTCTAATCTTTCACACACAGGTAGTAGCTTAGTGGATATCATGTCTCCTCACTTCAGGAAGTAACCTGTGTTTGCTGGGGCATGTCATATAGTTGGTTAAGCAAATCTTAGTAAACACAGAGTTAGTTTCACTTAACATGTTTACTTTCCCAGTTACAAAAGAAAGCAAAGTAGAGAATATAATATAAAATTAATGAAGGAAATGACAAAAGAACTTTAAGTTATTTGGCCCAAATTTTATTATTTTGCCGCCTAAGTGGCAAAGCGACCAAAACCAAAATGAGCTGATGAACTGTTCAAGTTTACAAGTCAAACATTATTGCATTTATGAAATTAAACAGCAACCCATGTAGCTTTCTTCTGTCTGGAATTGCCATCTACCCACCTTGCGTATTCATAGACACCTACCCCTGACTTCAGTCATGCCCTATCCACTTAAGGTCTACTTATCCTTCATGAATCAGAATAAGATCCCTCCAAGATTGTAATGTTTCCTTTCCTTATGTTCACACTGTATCTTGTACTTAGTTCTTATTTCAAAATAAAACTGCTTAAGAAACAGTATCTTCTATGAATCTTAAGATCTGCCTCTTTGATTTCCAACTACCAGATGGTACTGAGAATTGTTCAAAAAGCATTCTTAAGTAAATGAACTGTTTTTACAATAGCATTTTTCTCAACAGCTATATTTCTAAAATTTAGACAGTGATATTAGGCTTGAATGCTTTCTAGAGAAATCACGGTGATGCAATGGTGTGAGTCCAATTTTAATAATACGGTAGGAAAACATGTTTATATGAATAGACCCATTAAAGTGTTTAAAACAATAATCAGCCTGAAAAAGGGCATGTGTTTATAGAAAAGTAAAACAACAACAAGTAAAACACACAAAAACAAAAGGGAAGAAAGAAGAGATTAATTTCTCAATAATATATTTTATCTTTTTTATATGTATATATGATATGGATTTTAATAAAATTTTAGCTGCATTTATTTTGGATAAGTTTTTACTTCCATGTCTGATTATATGTGGTAGAATTGAAGGAGGTGGTAAAAATAGAAAAAAAGACCTAGAACCAACCCAAATGTCCATCATCGATAGACTGGATAAAGAAAATGTGGCACATATGTGCCATGGAATACTACACAGCCATAAAAAATGATGAGTTTGTTGTCCTTCAGAGGGACATGGATAAATCTGGAAACCATCATTCTCAGCAAACTGACACAAGAACAGAAAACCAAACACTGTATGTTATCACTCACAGGCAGATGTTGAACAATTAGAACATGTGGACACAGGGAGGGGAGCATCACACACTGCAGTCAGTAGTGGGGGACTAGGGGAGGGACAGCGGGGGTGGAGAGGGTGGGGAGGGATAATGAGGGGAGAAATACCAGACATAGGTGATGGGGGGATGAAGGCAGCAAACCACCTTGCTGTGTATGTACCTATGCAACAATCCTGCATGATCTGCACATTTACCCCAGAACCTAAATTACAATAATTAAAAAATAAAAAAACTTTCAGTTCTGTCTGGAAAACAAAAACAAAACAAACAAACAAAAAAGTTTGTATAACATTTTCAGATCTAATAAAACCGTTTTCAGAAAACTTGGCAAAAAAATCTTGAAAATTTAAAAAATGAGTACACTTTGGTTCTCGAGAAGACAGATGAAATATTGGATCACTGTCTTCAAACATATGATTGATCAATTGGCAGATGATACTGTTAACATATTTTTCTTTGTGGCTGAGTATAAGATCAGAAACAATTAACTTAGGGAACAAGCAGGAAATGCTACAGGAAGGTGAGGTATTACGATGACTTACTAAATAATGTAGTGAAAGATTTCTACAGAGACCTTTTGAACAGAATAGTTACTCTGATTTAGTCAGTTAGATATTAAATTTAAACCTAAATAGCTCTTAACAAAACAAATACCAATTTGTTCCATAAGTAGGTTATACTGACTGTGGTTCTCTTAGTTTATCAGGGCAAGTGTGTTTCTTTATTGCCTGTGGGTCATCCCTCACACACGTATCAGGAACAAGCCCACTGTTGCAAATAGCATCATCTGTACAAATCAACCCCTAGCTTCTCTTCCTTCCTAGGAGGAAAGACTCTAGTTATGGGGACCAAAACCAGAGAGGAATGGATATCAGTTGTCCAAAATGTAAAAAAAAAATAGTACATTAATACCCTTGAAAATATAAAGACACCTTAAGAAGAATTATAGTACTGTAGGCATAAGACCAATATATTTTATTATTTTTATGTTTAGTATTCTTTTCATTAACAAGTGACACTTAGCACAGTACTTTTTCCTCAAAAGTAATTTAATTAAACAACTTTAACCTCATATTATATATTAAAATACTATATTGCAAAATTCTAAGATAAGATACAAGTTTAAGGTCATTGTCAAGGGTCACTGAAAAAGTAAAGATCTTTTTTTCATAACCTTTTATTTTTTGTTTTTAATATTAACTTTTGTTATGCTACTTTGTTTATAACATATGCTGGTAATTGTTTTATGAATAAATACCACAACCTTTATAAAGAACCTGAAAAAGTCTGGACTGAGTTTCACTATTTTGTTCTTATGGGATAGCAGAGCTTCCAAAACTTGAAATAAGGTGACAACTTACATATATTTAAAAATAAAGACCTAAATTATGAAAGTTAGCAAAAACTCAATGAAACGTTTCAAAGATACCTGTATTGTGACTTTCATACTTGGAAGCTGTGAACCTGATACAAAATGTTGCTGTGTGCTCTTGTTTTTCCTTGTCTTGTTTTTCTCCAGTTGAAAAATGAAATGCATCCATTGCGAATCTGAAAGCACTATTAAAAATACCAGAAACACAGGATATGGTTCAATTTACCTGTTCCTGTTGCTGGAAATCCAATCTGAAATAAGTGTTGATGCCTGTTGATGACAGTGCTTGTTGCCAAAACTGCAGGCCAGCATTATAACTTCTCTACGTAGTTCTCTAGATATCATCAAAAGAGAAACAAATTAAAAAGCAAGTTAGGGAAATTCATTCCCGAAATAGTAGATAAGTAAATTATTAACATAAAAATGGTTTTTAGATCTAGAAATCCTATGCTGCTGAGTAAAAGACCCTTAGACAGAGTGGAAGTTAAGCATACTAAAAGTTTAACAGTACTCCAGTGAGGGGCATGGGTTCCGATCTCAATATCATCAATAAAGGTAGATCTTAAATTAAAACACAGCAATGAAAAGTCTTTGTTTTCAGGATCAGGCAATGGAAACTGTTCTACCCAGCAGCAGTCCTCTCGGGAAAGTGAAATGTAAGATGAAGAATGAAAGGAAGATTGTCTCATGCTGCTAAAGTCACAATGGCACTACTAGTACATTATTGCACAGCTCTAGGGGAAAATAAAAGAATAATAAATGAAACAGTACTCATGTTGGTAGGATGCTTGAACAAGAGATCCATTAAAATTATTTTTCGGCCACCCAAGCTTGATATACGTTGCTGCAACTTGCTTTAAAATATATTCCTAAGTGGGGTGTAGAATAAATAAAGATAAGGTCAGTTTAAAACTTCTGTATGCTGACAATCAAAATTCTGTAATAAAATATTTTTAAAATAAATGTACTTCCAAATCAGCAAAATTATAAGTGCAGTAATGTTCTATTATAATTTTATTCAATTTAGTATTTCAAATATTAAAAAACATGGATAAAATGCTATTGGAATGGTACAAATCTACTCTTCTTCCTATTAAATTACTAAATAATTTGCAGGAGTAAATATTTTAGATGATGACTTTTGTAACAAAATGAGGAAAACAAAGAATATTGATAACTCCTATGCATTCATATGTGCAAATGTATATAGATATATGAAAATGGACATCTACTATTTATGCATTTTATATCAACAGGGAATATTTAATGCAAAACAACTATGTTGGCCCAACCAATAGCCTAGTATTAATGAAGCTGAGATACATAGAACTCTTCAATATAATGATAATGGTACTTCAAAGTCAACAATTCATTCAGCTAATGACATATTTAAGTATCAGTACCAAGGTAAGGCATGCTCTCCCTCACAATTTTTTGTTTTTTCAGACAGGGTCCCCACTCTGTCACCCAGGCTGGAGTGCACTGTCAGCAATCACCATTCACTGCATCCTCTGCCTCCCAGATTCAATCCATCCTTCCACCTCAGCCTCATGAGTAGCTGGGACTACAGGCACAAGCCACTATGCCAGGTTAATTTTATTTTTATTTTTATTTTTTTGTAGAGATGGGTTTTCACCATGTTGCCCAGGTTGGCTCTCCCTCAGTTTAATGTGGTCCTTAAATTTTGCCAAAGGAATACAAACACTGAAATTACAATGAAAAAAATTCTTAACTGTTTACTGAAAACAAGGAATCTGACATAATACACTATTCTAATGTACAAATATATACAAAAATATATTTTACTTTTACAAAGGTTTAATATTGTAGTGTCTGTTTTAGGGTGAAATAAATGTGCAATCTGATAAAAAAAAATCATATTGTAACTGTAATGACCCATTTGTTTGCATGTCTATGCTAAGGGCTTAGACAAAACTAACAATGAACGTAATTATTTCCATTAAAAAATCATTAAAACAAAGTTTATTTTCTGTAGGTTTAGAGTAAAAATAAAAAGGAAGGAATTCTGATGGCCATCAGAAATCAGATGGCTCTAATAAAAAGGTTTCATGTCACAGAAATCCACTTGTCAGTAATCCCAAATGTGTGGGTTAATTAGTATAGTCAGTATGTTATAAAAAAATAAGATGATTTTATAAAACACAGGGCCAGGTCTTAAAATAACTACAGGAAAACAAATAGTGTTTAAAGATCATGGATCACATAGTGATAAGAAATTTAAGAATCAAAAGGTTCAAGAGCAGTACTTAATCCTAATTTAGTGAAAATGATTATTAAATCAAATTAGGTGGTGCCAGCAGTGTAATTTTGATTTACTAGGTTTTGAGTTTAGAAAAATCTGGTCAGGTAACATTTCAGAATGTTTGTCATGTCTTCTTGTCTATTTGGATTATCTGTTGTTTGCTTTCCTGTATCCCCTTGGACCCAATTATGAATGGGCTTTTGCCTCAGTGTTGATCTTATCCTTGTTAATTAAGGCAGTGAATTGAATTCACTATGCCCTTTTGGATAAAAATAATGACTAAGAATCGTTACTGAAAATGCCTATATTCTGTTAAGATCTTTGGGATCTTTCTACCCTGGTTAAATCCTTTGTGAACACAGAGCCCTCTAACTCTTGGAAAGTATGTTTGAACATTAAAAATTTGCTATGTATATTTCTTCTTAAATTCTGAAGCATTTAGGCATAATTGACACTTTTACGTCAGAGCAAAAGGTAGTTTGTGTATTAAATTTCAACTTCAAATAATTGTCATATATGTTGCATAGATAATCAGGACAAAAATCGAGATAACACAAACTAGAAGAACAAACTCAAATAACTTTGGATCAGTTGCATATATAATAGTATAAAAAATTAAAAAGTGTGTTTTCTAAAACTTAGAAAGAAAAATTCTTTCTTTTTACATTGAAAACATTGTAGTTTTCCATGCGGTCCAGTAATTTATCTAGAGGATAAAGAGCTCGGCTGGCAGCATGCCAAGGAAGAAAATCCTTCTCCTCAGACAGGTATCTGATAATCTCCAGAGGAATATTTTGAGGCAAATATCCAGCCCTACAGGAAAAAAAAAAAGAAGTCAATGTTAATTACATGCAGAATAGATACCTGATGCACAAATGAAGATTTTTACTTATAAAAATAAAAGGCAGAAAAGCAAGATCCATCATAATATAAAGAAAGCATATTCACTGTTATAAAAATAAAATTAGTCACTTTTAAAATACAGTCATACTTAGGATGTCAATGCCACCTTAATATATGCAGAGTTGGACAGTTAAAATTTTATGAATACAAAACGTCAGAATGCATATTTTTTTAAAAGCAAGGAATTGTGGAATATAAGCAAAACCAAGTCTAGGTATGTTCCTTCACAGAAAGTCTTCAGAGGTTAACACACAATTGAAAATAATTGATCACTGAAATGTAATTTCAGTTTTTCCATGTATTGTCTTTACTTGTCATTTAGCTCAGTGTAATGATATTTAATACATATTTTTTAAATTAAAATGTCAATTTGCAGCTTTGAGTGTTTGCTAGATTGCAATATTAGCATGTTTTTCAAATCTTTTTTTAAAGTTGCTTTCCATAACACTGATGAAAATCTGAGTTAGGTTTTAATAAAGTCCAAATTACAAAAATGTTAAAAGAAGAATCGACTCTTTGATTATTTTCCTTTCAAAATAAAATGTGCCACTTTGAAAACCAATATCAGTTTCCTTATAAAATACTAAATTGTACCTTTAAAAAATTATCTTAATATATATTGTCTATAGTTTAAGAGGCCATATCAAGAATAGGAACCAAAAAGAACAGTATATCTCTTTTCTTCCATAGACTATATACAATATTCTTGCAAAATCAAAGCAATATAAATGACAGTCCACAATACATTAGTGGTCTTAGCCTTGACATCTTTGCTGTATATAGTGACACTATGTGTTTTGGTGGAATTTTTCAGCACTGATATTTGCAATGGTTTGAATGTTGGTGTTTCCCTAAAATTATGTATTGGAACCTAATACGCATTGTGATAGTATTAGGAAAAAGGGCCTTTGGAAGGGATTAGGTCATAAGGGCTTCATTTTCATGAATGAGATTAGTGCCCTTATTAAAGAAGTTCCAGTGAATTTTCTTGACTCTTCTTTTCAGTATGTGTGCAGCAAGAAGGCATCATATTTGAAGCAGAGCAAGCTCTCATCAGACATCCAGCCGGAAGTTGATCTTGGACTCCCTGGCCTCCAGAACCATGAACAAAAATTTCTATTGCTCCTAAATTATCCAGTGTTAGGTATTTTGTTATAACAACACAAACAAAGACACAATCAACTGAATGCAGACTGTTAACATAGAGAAGAAGGAACTATGAAAGCAACAAAGGCTGGTTGTCCTGCTTATCTACATTTCACACTGTTCTTTTGTAACATAACAAAATTAGATGGATCTTTGTATTTGTACATGGTGGAAAGTGAACAGGGAGGAAACAAAGCCTCTTTCATCTTCAGTTAAAATAACTTTTCAATATTATTTAGTCTTAATTCAATGTCATATGCAAACATTACCCTATAGATGAATATTAGCTTATAATTGTGCTTATAATGTTCATAATAAAAAACAATTCTGAAGAGGGTACTGCAGTTTTCTTTTAATTAAAACAAAAGAATGTGTGTCACTCTAATGATTCTGATTCAATCATAGTACAAGATCAACCACAGGTTCATAATTCACATAAATAAGATAGTGAGCAAACCCCAAATTTCATATAATTTGAAAATCTGGAAATTCATGATTTAGAGTATTTCTAGATCTGTGCCACTTCCCTGTGCAATTTCCATTTTGTATATTTTTGTAGAGATAGTATGAAATTATACTATGGCAATAATAATTAAATAAGCAACTATACTTTAGCTAGTACAACATCCCTCTAGTAAGTTAAATCTTGATTTCACAGTTTTGTTGCTCCCTGAAAAAGTAATACAATTTTTTATTAAAATAATGCTTTAGATTACTTCATTAAAGGAAACATAGCTTCCAGTAGTTCAGATTTTATAATTTGTCTTTCTCAAACTTTTAATTTTTAATATTAGTGTGGTGATTATATATTCACCTTCTCTTTATACTTGCCATGGATCATATAATGTTAAAGTTTGAAGATTTATTTAGAAGCCATTATTATTTTGTTAAACAAATAAGAAAAGTAATGTATTTTTTAAGAAGAACTTTTAGAAAGCAGCTAACTTATTACAAATCTTCAAGTAAGTTTGGAAAGTTGCTTGAATCTTGTTTCCTATAGATTTGAATGTGATAGCCTTATGTCAAGTATAATTTATTGTGTTTTACTTCATTTCTAGAAATGGATAGACATTATTTAGTGACTTTTACTTTGTAGGAAATTTGACTGCAAATAAAAAAGATGACAAATAACGTTATAGAAAGAAACTCAGATTTGAGAAAGAGCCTGAACCTGACTACTACTGCACTCATACAATTAGGCAAATAATTTCTCTCTCCAGCCCTCACACTCTTTGTCTATAAAATAAAAGGATGGAGCTAAGAGACACCCATTTTAGCCCACAAAAGCTTTTAATCTAACCTATATATCTACAATTTAATCTACTGAAAAATAATTGTAATAGTATGGGCACAATTTACGTATTTAAAACTTGAAAAATACTTTGTAATTTTATATTCTCCATTCTTAGTTGCTTAATATGTACAAGTCTAGGAGGCAGGACATGGATCTAGGTTTTATAAGACATCTGGCATTGTGTGAAAAAAATAAAAGCAAAGCAAGCCTGATAAAAGTTCCAAATAATGGTAAGGTAAGTAAGGAAAAGCATTCATTAAGCATGGAAATGCAGCAAGTTCTGTTTTGAGGACTTTTTGGCAAAAATCACTAACTGCTCACCAAGATCGACGCTCTTCTCTTCATCTTAGGATGAACCATACTTTCCAGTTCCTCTGGTACTTAGGTGTGGTCATGAGACTAATATCTAGCCAATAGAATATGAATCTGCCTCTGCCAAGACTGTCCTTAGACATCTCTCATTAGCTACTCTATGTTCTTTTTCCTTAAGTCAACCTTCCAAGCGACCTTGGAAGTCTTGTATTGAACACGCCAAAAACCTCCTGGGTCTCTGGATAACTACATGACCATGTCAGTTCTCACACCCACTCCTGTTGTGTGAGCAGAAAAAATTTCCATTGTATGTGATTCAAAGGTATTTTGGGGTCATTTTTTTTACAGCAGTTAACCTTCTTTAATGCAGACCTTGAATAGAATAGGAAACAGATGATGCTCAAATTGCCCTCATTCTGCTGTGATACCAACATATGTAATTACCAACTACCTAATTTAATATACTTGCATTTAAGCTTAGTACATCATGATATGTAGGTACACCTAATTGGACAAGAGAATGATCAGCTTCATTACAAAAGTAAGAATTGTAAGAGATAATGTTGTGTATAGGTTACCTAGCTTAGGTGTGTGTTTGTGTAATTGGCTGGTAATAATATCTGTGATTACTACTACTGATAATGCAATCAATTTAGGGGAAGTATGTGGAATCCAACTAATGAAACACTACATTAGCTCACAGTAATCAGCCCAGTGGGAAGCACACTTAGGGTTCTGATGCTGAAATGCAATTTTCCTAAATTTGCATCATGACAGGGAAATATTGCTAACAAAATTTTAAAAATAGTAAATTTAAAGAATACATATTATATATATTTCATATATAATTAAATGTGTCCTATTAATATTTTAGGAAGAGGCTGTAGATTATATCTTTCTTCCCTACTATTGGAGTGAGAATGAGGATCAGAGATGATATAGGAATGAAAGAAAAGATAATGAGAAGGAGGTAAATGAGGAATGTTTCAAAAATAAATAAAAGATTGTCCATTTGCAGCTAGACAGCTGCTCCTCCCATCCCTTGCTATCCATACACATATATCCTTCCCTCCCTTCCCTCCTCCTCCAATTTACAAGACTTAGAAATAAAATATATCTTTAGGTGTATAAGATAATGTATTTTATAAGAAAATGATTAAAACAAGACTACATTAGCTCATGTTGGAATGCTCTGACCTTAACTGGCTTTGTTTCCACCTAAGATCCAAAATCGCTTTTTAAAAACCATTCAGAATTCCTGTGAATGTTGACTCTTTAATCTTACTGAGATGGGTGGCTTGTATAGAAAAATAACCTATTTTACTGTGAGTTGTTTTAAAGGCAATTGTTTTTTGGGCTTAAAACTTAGAGAAAGAAAAATAAAACACAATTCTCAGATTCTTAGGCACATCATACTCTATCCTTTATTAATTGAATACTCATTTAAAGCCAATAAATAGCCTCCTACATATTTCACAATATACACCAAAGATACTGTTACTATCCCTTAGGGCACAGATTTTTAAAGCACTTGCTGAAATGCTTAATTAAAAAGTTTTCAAGGTTTTGTCTGTTATTCTTTATTATTCATTATTAAAACATTTTATATGCTCTTTGTGGGAAAATCTTACGGTACGGATTGGAAATCCCAATAGTCCTTGATGTTCCATAGAATAAAAGGAAAAAAAAATACAGGGGAAGTATCTCTGTCAACGAACAGCTCATTTGATCAGCTTAAAAAATATATACACACACACACACACACACACACACACACACACACACACACACATATATATATAATTTAGGCATTGCTTCATTATCTGAAGAGATGTAAAAGAAAGTTACTGATTTGTAGCCCCATAAAATTAGTGATATAGTATGAATATTTGTCCTCGCCCAAATCTCATGTTGAATTGCAATTCCCAATGCTAGAGGTGGGGCCTCGTGGGAGGTGTCTGGATCATAAGGGCCAATCCCCCTTCATGGATCGATGCTGTCTTCCAGATGCTGAGTTCTCATGAGATCTGGTCATTTAAAAGTGTATGACGCCTCTCTCTGACTTTCTCTTTCTCTTGCTTATACTTTTGCCAGGTGATATGTCTGCTCCTACTTCACCTTCAATTATGAGTAAAAGCTACCTGAGGCCTGCCCAGAAGCTGACACCAGCACTATGCTTCCTTTACATCCTGCAAAACTGTGAGCCAATTAAAGCTCTTTTCTTATAAATTACCCAGTCTCACTTATTTCTTTATAGCATTATAAGAATGGCCTAATACAATTAGTACTATGAAAGGGGCACAGAGAAGAGATCTCAGAGCCCCTCCTTCTGCTCCTTCTCTTCCAGAAACCCTTCTCCCAAACTTAACTTAGGCACCTATTTTTCTGGATTTAACTAATACTCTGAAAACACCTCTATTCATAAGAATTACCATGACATTAGTCATGATTTCCTCATAGTATTATCTTACACACTGACCTTATCTCTTTCAGAAAATGAAATATGCTCTACCCATATTTTTATACCCACAGCCTAATGCAGAACCTAGCACAAAACAGGCACTCAATAAATGTTCCTTAATCTAAAATAAATTATGGCAATAATGTCATAACTTTTAAAAACAGGAGCACTTGCCAAAGATACTAAAACTTAAACATAAACCTTTTAAAAAAAATTAAGCATTTTTGAAGGTTAAAAAATAGCAGGATGAGAAAACTCAGAGTGATATTTATAATATTTTTGCTCATCTATTTTATTAACGATAACACAAATAGAAGAAGGTCACTGCTATCTAGACAACAGCTTTTTAAAAATATAAACCATCCATTTTATGAAAAATAACTATATTTTCAAAAACAAATGAAATTAGTGTGAAGGTAGCTTTGTTCCACATTATTCCAGATTTCTTTCTTTTTATTTTTAATTGTACTTTAGGTTCTGGGGTACATGTGCAGATCATGCAGGATTGTTGCACCGGTACATACATGGCAATGTGGTTTGCTGCCTCCATCCCCTCTTCACCTACATTAGGTATTTCCCCTAATGTTATCCCTCCCCAACCTCCCCACCCCTCACTGTCACTCCCCTAACCCCACCAACAGACCCTAGTGTGTGATGCTCCCCTCCCTGTGTCCATGTGTTCTCATTGCTCAACACCCGCCTATGAGTGAGAACATGCGGTGTTTGATTTTCTGTTCTTGTGTCAGTTTGCTGAGAATGATGATTTCCAGATTCAT
The DNA here is from genome assembly GCA_963573385.1 of Cacajao melanocephalus. Classification (NCBI taxonomy): domain Eukaryota; kingdom Metazoa; phylum Chordata; class Mammalia; order Primates; family Pitheciidae; genus Cacajao; species Cacajao melanocephalus. Next base: position 136,337 of record CAUYLG010056493.1, read on the forward strand.
CTATGTCCCTA